>JAVRKA010000214.1:0-298124 GCA_034508555.1 Venustoraphidia nigricollis | reverse complement strand
GTGCCGATAGGCATTTCAGATATAGGTGCCGATAGGCATTTCAGATATAGGTGCCGATAGGCATTTCAGATATAGTTGCCGATTGGCATTTTAAATATAGGTGCCGATAGGCATTCCAGATATGGTTGCCGATAGGCATTTCAAATATAGGTGCTAATAGGCATTTCAGATGTAGTTTCCGATAGGCATTTCAAAAATAGGTGCCGATAGGCATTTCAGATATAGGTGCCGATAGGCATTTCAGATATAGTTGCCGATTGGCATTTTAAAAATAGGTACTGATAGGCATTTCAGATATAGAAGCCGATAGGCATTACAAATATAGGTGCCGATAGGCATTCCAAATATGGTTGCCGATAGGCATTTCAAATATAGGTGCTGATAGGCATTTCAGATGTAGTTTCCGATAGGCATTTCAAAAATAGGTGCCGATAGGCATTTCAGATATAGGTGCCGATAGGCATTTCAGATATAGTTGCCGATTGGCATTTTAAAAATTGGTGTCGATAGGCATTTCAAATATAGAAGCCGATAGGCATTTCAAATATAGGTGCCGATAGGCATTCTAGATATGGTGGCCGATAGGCATTTCAAATATAGGTGCTGATAGGCATTTCAGATGTAGTTTCCGATAGGCATTTCAAAAATTGGTGCCGAATGGCATTTCAGATATAGGTGCCGATAGGCATTTCAGATATAGTTGCCGATTCGCATTTTAAAAATAGGTGCCGATAGGAATTTCAGATATAGAAGCCGATAGGTATTTTAAATATAGGTGTCGATAGGCATTTCAGATATGGTTGCCGATAGGCATTTCAAATATAGGTGCTGATAGGCATTTCAGATGTAGTTTCCGATAGGCATTTCAAAAATGGGTGCCGATAGGCATTTTAGACATAGGTGCCTATAGACATTTCAGATATAGTTGCCGATTAGCATTTTAAAAATAGGTGCCGATAGGCATTTTAGATGTAGTTTCCGATAACATTTCAAAAATAGGTGCCGATAGGCATTTCACATATAGGTGCCGATAGGCATATCAGATATAGTTGCCGATAGGCATTTAAAATATAAGTGCTGATAGGCATTTCAGATGTAGTTTTCGATAGGCATTTCAAAAATAGGTGCCGATAGGCATTTCAGATATAGGTGCCGATAGGCACTTCAGATATAGTTGCCGATTGGCATTTTAAAAATAGGTGCCAATAGGCATTTCAGATATAGAAGCCTATAGGCATTTCAAATATAGGTGCCGATAGGCATTCCAGATAAGTTTGCCGATAGGCATTTTAAATATAGGTGCTGATAGGCATTTCAGATGTAGTTTCCGATAGGCATTTCAAAAATAGGTGCCGATAGGCATTTCAGATATAGGTGCCGAGAGGCATTTCTGATATAGTTGCCGATTGGCATTTTAAAAATAGGTGCCGATAGGCATTTCAGATATAGAAGCCGATAGGCATTTCAAATATAGGTGCCGATAGGCATTCCAGATATGGTTGCCGATAGGCATTTCAAATATAGGTGCTGATAGGCATTTCAGATGTAGTTTTCGATAGGCATTTCAAAAATAGGTGCCGATAGGCATTTCAGATATAGGTGATGATAGGCATTTCAGATATAGTTGCCGATTGGCATTTTAAAAATAGGTGCCGATAGGCATTTCAGATATAGAAGCCGATAGGCATTTCAAATATACGTGCCGATAGGCATTCCAGATATGGTTGCCGATAGGCATTTCAAATATAGGTGCTGATAGGCATTTCAGATGTAGTTTCCGATAGGCATTTCAAAAACAAGTGCCGATAGGCATTTCAGATATAGGTACCGATAGGCATTACAGATATAGTTGCCGATTGGCATTTTAAAAATAGGTGCCGATAGGCATTTCAGATATAGAAGCCGATAGGCATTTCAAATATAGGTGCCGATAGGCATTCCAGATATGGTTGCCGATAGGCATTTCAAGTATAGGTGCTGATAGGCATTTCAGATGTAGTTTCAGATAGGCATTTCAAAAATAGGTGCCGATAGGCATTTCAGATATAGGTGCCGATAGGCATTTCAAATATAGTTGCCGATTGGCATTTTAAAAATAGGTGCCGAAAGGCATTTCAGATATAGAAGCCGATAGGCATTTCAAATATAGGTGCCGATAGGCATTCCAGATATGGTTGCCGATAGGCATTTCAAATATAGATACTGATAGGCATTTCAGATGTAGTTTCCGATAGGCATTTCAAAAAAAGGTGCCGATAGGCATTTCAGATATAGGTGCCGATAGGCATTTCAAATATAGGTGCCGATAGGCATTCCAGATATGGTTGCCGATAGGCATTTCAGATATAGTTGCCGATTGGCATTTTAAAAATAGGTGTCGATAGGCATTCCAGATATAGGTGCCGATAGGCATTTCAGATATAGGTGCCGATAGGCATTTCAGATATAGGTGCCGATAGGCATTTCAGATATAGTTGCCGATTGGCATTTTAAATATAGGTGCCGATAGGCATTCCAGATATGGTTGCCGATAGGCATTTCAAATATAGGTGCTAATAGGCATTTCAGATGTAGTTTCCGATAGGCATTTCAAAAATAGGTGCCGATAGGCATTTCAGATATAGGTGCCGATAGGCATTTCAGATATAGTTGCCGATTGGCATTTTAAAAATAGGTACTGATAGGCATTTCAGATATAGAAGCCGATAGGCATTACAAATATAGGTGCCGATAGGCATTCCAAATATGGTTGCCGATAGGCATTTCAAATATAGGTGCTGATAGGCATTTCAGATGTAGTTTCCGATAGGCATTTCAAAAATAGGTGCCGATAGGCATTTCAGATATAGGTGCCGATAGGCATTTCAGATATAGTTGCCGATTGGCATTTTAAAAATTGGTGTCGATAGGCATTTCAAATATAGAAGCCGATAGGCATTTCAAATATAGGTGCCGATAGGCATTCTAGATATGGTGGCCGATAGGCATTTCAAATATAGGTGCTGATAGGCATTTCAGATGTAGTTTCCGATAGGCATTTCAAAAATTGGTGCCGAATGGCATTTCAGATATAGGTGCCGATAGGCATTTCAGATATAGTTGCCGATTCGCATTTTAAAAATAGGTGCCGATAGGAATTTCAGATATAGAAGCCGATAGGTATTTTAAATATAGGTGTCGATAGGCATTTCAGATATGGTTGCCGATAGGCATTTCAAATATAGGTGCTGATAGGCATTTCAGATGTAGTTTCCGATAGGCATTTCAAAAATGGGTGCCGATAGGCATTTTAGACATAGGTGCCTATAGACATTTCAGATATAGTTGCCGATTAGCATTTTAAAAATAGGTGCCGATAGGCATTTTAGATGTAGTTTCCGATAACATTTCAAAAATAGGTGCCGATAGGCATTTCACATATAGGTGCCGATAGGCATATCAGATATAGTTGCCGATAGGCATTTAAAATATAAGTGCTGATAGGCATTTCAGATGTAGTTTTCGATAGGCATTTCAAAAATAGGTGCCGATAGGCATTTCAGATATAGGTGCCGATAGGCACTTCAGATATAGTTGCCGATTGGCATTTTAAAAATAGGTGCCAATAGGCATTTCAGATATAGAAGCCTATAGGCATTTCAAATATAGGTGCCGATAGGCATTCCAGATAAGTTTGCCGATAGGCATTTTAAATATAGGTGCTGATAGGCATTTCAGATGTAGTTTCCGATAGGCATTTCAAAAATAGGTGCCGATAGGCATTTCAGATATAGGTGCCGAGAGGCATTTCTGATATAGTTGCCGATTGGCATTTTAAAAATAGGTGCCGATAGGCATTTCAGATATAGAAGCCGATAGGCATTTCAAATATAGGTGCCGATAGGCATTCCAGATATGGTTGCCGATAGGCATTTCAAATATAGGTGCTGATAGGCATTTCAGATGTAGTTTCCGATAGGCATATCAAAAATTGGTGCCGAGAGGCATTTCAGATATAGGTGCCGATAGGCATTTCAGATATAGGTGCCGATAGGCATTTCAGATATAGTTGCCGATTGGCATTTTAAAAATAGGTGCCGATAGGCATTTTAGAGATAGAAGCCGATAGGTATTTCAAATATAGGTGTCGATAGGCATTTCAGATATGGTTGCCGATAGGCATTTCAAATATTGGTGCTGATAAGCATTTCAGATGTAGTTTCCGATAGGCATTTCAAAGATACGTGCCGATAGGCATTTCAGATATAGGTGCCGATAGGCATTACAGATATAGTTGCCGATTGGCATTTGAAAAATAGGTGTCAATAGGCATTTCAGATATAGGTGCCGATAGGCATTTCAGATAATAGTTGCCGATTGGCATTCCAGATATGGTTGCCGATAGGCATTTCAAATATAGGTGCTGATAGGCATTTCAGATGTAGTTTTCGATAGGCATTTCAAAAATAGGTGCCGATAGGCATTTCAGATATAGGTGCCGATAGGCATTTCAGATATAGTTGCCGATTGGCATTTTAAAAATAGGTGCCGATAGGCATTTCAGATATAGATGCTGATAGGCATTTCAAATATAGGTGCCGATAGGCATTCCAGATATGGTTGCCGATAGGCATTTTAAATATAGGTGCTGATAGGCATTTCAGATGTAGTTTCCGATAGGCATTTCAAAAATTGGTGCCGATAGGCTTTTCAGATATAGGTGCCGATAGGCATTTCAGATATAGTTGCCGATTGGCATTTTAAAAATAGGTGTCGATAGGCATTTCAGATAAAAATGCCAAAAGGCATTTCAGATATAGGTGCCGATAGGCATTCCAGATATGGTTGCCGATAGGCATTTTAAATATAGGTGCTGATAGGCATTTCAGATGTAGTTTCCGATAGGCATTTCAAAAATTGGTGCCGATAGGCATTTCAGATATAGGTGCCGATAGGCATTTCAGATATAGTTGCCGATTGGCATTTTAAAAATAGGTGCCTATAGGCATTTCAGAGATAGAAGCCGATAGGTATTTCAAATATAGGTGTCGATAGGCATTTCAGATATAAATGCCGAAAGGCATTTCAGATATAGGTGCCGATAGGCATTTCTGATGTGGTTGCGCATAGGCATTTCAATATAGGTGCTGATAGGCATTTCAGATGTAGTTTTCGATAGGCATTTCAAAAAAAGGTGCCGATAGGCATTTCAGATATAGGTGCCGATAGACACTTCAGATATAGTTGCCGATTGATATTTTAAAAATAGGTGCCGATAGGCATTTCAGATATAGAAGCCGATAGGCATTTCAAATATACGTGCCGATAGGGATTCCAGATATGGTTGCCGATAGGCATTTCAAATATAGGTGCTGATAGGCATTTCAGATGTAGTTATCGATAGGCATTTCAAAAATAGGTGCCGATAGGCATTTCAGATATAGAAGCCGATAGGCATTTCAAATATAGGTGCCGATAGGCATTCCAGATATGGTTGCCGAGAGGCATTTCAAATATAGGTGCTGATAGGCATTTCAGATGTAGTTTCCTATAGGGATTTCAAAAATAGGTGCCGATAGGCATTTCAGATATAGGTGCCGATGGGCATTTCAAATATAGTTGCCGATTGGCATTTTAAAAATAGGTGCCGAAAGGCATTTCAGATATACAAGCCGATAGGCATTTCAAATATAGGTGCCGATAGGCATTCCAGATATGGTTGCCGATAGGCATTTCAAATATAGGTGCTGATAGGCATTTCAGATGTAGTTTCCGATAGGCATTTCAAAAATTGGTGCCGATAGGCATTTCAGATATAGGTGCCGATAGGCATTTCAAATATAGGTGCCGATAGGCATTCCAGATATGGTTGCCGATAGGCATTTTAAATATAGGTGCTGATAGGCATTCCAGATGTTGTTTCACTAGGCATTTTAAAAATTGGTGCCGATAGGCATTTCAGATATAGGTGACGATAGGCATTTCAGATATAGTTACCGATTGGCATTTTAAAAATAGGTGCCGATAGGCATTTCAGATATAGAAGCCGATAGGTATTTCAAATATAGGTGTCGATAGGCATTTCAGATATGGTTGCCGATAGGCATTTCAAATATAGGTGCTGATAGGCATTTCAGATGTAGTTTCCGATAGGCAATTCAAAAATAGGTGCCGATAGGCATTTCAGATATAGGTGCCGATAGGCATTTCAGATATAGTTGCCGATTGGCATTTTAAAAATAGGTGCCGATAGGCATTTCAGATATAGAAGCCGATAGGCATTTCAAATATAGGTGCCGATAGGCATTCCAGATATGGTTGCCGATAGGCATTTCAAATATAGGTGCTGATAGGCATTTCAGATGTAGTTTCCGATAGGCATTTCAAAAATTAGTGCCGATAGGCATTTCAGATATAGGTGCCGATAGGCATCTCAGATATAGTTGTCGATTGGCATTTTAAAAATAGGTGCCGATAGGCATTTCAGATATAGAAGCCGATAGGTATTTCAAATATAGGTGTCGATAGGTATTTTAGATATGGTTGCCGATAGGCATTTCAAATATTGGTGCTGATAGGCATTTCAGATGTAGTTTCCGATAGGCATTTCAAAAATAGGTGCCGATAGGCATTTCAGATATAGGTGCCGATAGGCATTACAGATATAGTTGCCGATTGGGATTATAAAAATAGGTGCCGATAGGCATTTCAGATATAGAAGCCGATAGACATTTTAAATATAGGTGCCGATGGGCATTCCAGATATGGTTGCCGATAGGCATTTCAAATATAGGTGCTAATAGGCATTTCAGATGTAGTTTCCGATAGGCATTTCAAAAATAGGTGCCGATAGGCATTTCAGATATAGGTGCCGATAGGCATTTCAGATATAGTTGCCGATTGGCATTTTAAAAATAGGTGCTGATAGGCATTTCAGATATAGAAGCCGATAGGCATTTCAAATATAGGTGCCGATAGGCATTCCAAATATGGTTGCCGATAGGCATTTCAAATATAGGTGCTGATAGGCATTTCAGATGTAGTTTCCGATAGGCATTTCAAAAATAGGTGCCGATAGGCATTTCAGATATAGGTGCCGATAGGCATTTCAGATATAGTTGCCTATTGGCATTTTAAAAATAGGTGCTGATAGGCATTTCAGATATAGAAGCCGATAGGCATTTCAAATATAGGTGCCGATAGGCATTCCAAATATGGTTGCCGATAGGCATTTCAAATATAGGTGCTGATAGGCATTTCAGATGTAGTTTCCGATAGGCATTTCAAAAATAGGTGCCGATAGGCATTTCAGATATAGGTGCCGATAGGCATTTCAGATATAGTTGCCGATTGGCATTTTAAAAATAGGTGCCGATAGGCATTTCAGATATAGAAGCCGATAGGCATTTTAAATATAGGTGCCGATAAGCATTCCAGATATGGTTGCCGATAGGCATTTCAAATATAGGTGCTGATTGGCATTTCAGATGTAGTTTTCGATAGGCATTTCAAAAATAGGTGCTGATAGGCATTTCAGATATAGGTGCCGATAGGCACTTCAGATATAGTTGCCGATTGATATTTTAAAAATAGGTGCCGATAGGCATTTCAGATATAGAAGCCGATAGGCATTTCAAATATACGTGCCGATAGGCATTCCAGATATGGTTGCCGATAGGCATTTCAAATATAGGTGCTGATAGGCATTTCAGATGTAGTTTCCGATAGGCATTTCAAAAATAGGTGCCGATAGGCATTTCAGATATAGGTGCCGATAGGCATTACAGATATAGTTGCCGATTGGCATTTTAAAAATAGGTGCCGTTTGGCATTTCAGATATAGAAGCCGATAGGCATTTCAAATATAGGTGCCGATAGGCATTCCAGATATGGTTGCCGATAGGCATTTCAAATATAGGTGCTAATAGGCATTTCAGATGTAGTTTCCGATAGGCATTTCAAAAATAGGTGCCGATAGGCATTTCAGATATAGGTGCCGATAGGCATTACAGATATAGTTGCCGATTGGCATTTTAAAAATAGGTGCCGATAGGCATTTGAGATATAGAAGCCGATAGGCATTTCAAATATAGGTGCCGATAGGCATTCCAGATATGGTTGCCGAGAGGCATTTCAAATATAGGTGCTGATAGGCATTTCAGATGTAGTTTCCTATAGGGATTTCAAAAATAGGTGCCGATAGGCATTTCAGATATAGGTGCCGATGGGCATTTCAAATATAGTTGCCGATTGGCATTTTAAAAATAGGTGCCGAAAGGCATTTCAGATATAGAAGCCGATAGGCATTTCAAATATAGGTGCCGATAGGCATTCCAGATATGGTTGCCGATAGGCATTTCAAATATAGGTGCTGATAGGCATTTCAGATGTAGTTTCCGATAGGCATTTCAAAAATTGGTGTCGATAGGCATTTCAGATATAGGTGCCGATAGGCATTTCAAATATAGGTGCCGATAGGCATTCCAGATATGGTTGCCGATAGGCATTTTAAATATAGGTGCTGATAGGCATTCCAGATGTTGTTTCACTAGGCATTTTAAAAATTGGTGCCGATAGGCATTTCAGATATAGGTGCCGATAGGCATTTCAGATATAGTTACCGATTGGCATTTTAAAAATAGGTGCCGATAGGCATTTCAGATATAGAAGCCGATAGGTATTTCAAATATAGGTGTCGATAGGCATTTCAGATATGGTTGCCGATAGGCATTTCAAATATAGGTGCTAATAGGCATTTCAGATGTAGTTTCCGATAGGCAATTCAAAAATAGGTGCCGATAGGCATTTCAGATATAGGTGCCGATAGGCATTTCAGATATAGTTGCCGATTGGCATTTTAAAAATAGGTGCCGATAGGCATTTCAGATATAGAAGCCGATAGGCATTTCAAATATAGGTGCCGATAGGCATTCCAGATATGGTTGCCGATAGGCATTTCAAATATAGGTGCTGATAGGCATTTCAGATGTAGTTTCCGATAGGCATTTCAAAAATTGGTGCTGATAGGCATTTCAAATATAGGTGCCGATAGGCATCTCAGATATAGTTGTCGATTGGCATTTTAAAAATAGGTGCCGATAGGCATTTCAGATATAGAAGCCGATAGGTATTTTAAATATAGGTGTCGATAGGTATTTTAGATATGGTTGCTGATAGGCATTTCAAATATTGGTGCTGATAGGCATTTCAGATGTAGTTTCCGATAGGCATTTCAAAAATAGGTGCCGATAGGCATTTCAGATATAGGTGCCGATAGGCATTACAGATATAGTTGCCGATTGGGATTTTAAAAATAGGTGCCGATAGGCATTTCAGATATAGAAGCCGATAGGCATTTTAAATATAGGTGCCGATGGGCATTCCAGATATGGTTGCCGATAGGCATTTCAAATATAGGTGCTAATAGGCATTTCAGATGTAGTTTCCGATAGGCATTTCAAAAATAGGTGCCGATAGGCATTTCAGATATAGGTGCCGATAGGCATTTCAGATATAGGTGCCGATAGGCATTTCAGATATAGTTGCCGATTGGCATTTTAAAAATAGGTGCTGATAGGCATTTCAGATATAGAAGCCGATAGGCATTTCAAATATAGGTGCCGATAGGCATTCCAAATATGGTTGCCGATAGGCATTTCAAATATAGGTGTTGATAGGCATTTCAGATGTAGTTTCCGATAGGCATTTCAAAAATAGGTGCCGATAGGCATTTCAGATATAGGTGCCGATAGGCATTTCAGATATAGTTGCCGATTGGCATTTTAAAAATAGGTGCCGATAGGCATTTCAGATATAGAAGCCGATAGGCATTTTAAATATAGGTGCCGATAAGCATTCCAGATATGGTTGCCGATAGGCATTTCAAATATAGGTGCTGATAGGCATTTCAGATGTAGTTTCCGATAGGCATTTCAAAAATTGGTGCCGATAGGCATTTCAGATATAGGTGCCGATTGGCATTTCAGATATAGTTGACGATTGGCATTTTAAAAATATGTGCCGATAGGCATTTCAGATATAGAAGCCGATAGGTATTTCAAATATAGGTGTCGATAGGCATTTCAGATATGGTTGCCGATAGGCATTTTAAATATAGGTGCTGATAGGCATTTCAGATGTAGTTTCCGATAGGCATTTCAAAAAAAGGTGCCGATAGGCATTTCAGATATAGGTGCCGATAGGCATTTCAGATATAGTTGCCGATTGGCATTTTAAAAATAGGCGTCGATAGGCATTTCAGATATAGAAGCCGGTAGGCATTTCAAATAAAGGTGCCGATAGGCATTCCAGATATGGTTGCCGATTGGCATTTTAAAAACAGGTGCCGATAGGCATTTCAGATATAGAAGCCGATAGGCATTTTAAATATAGGTGCCGATAAGCATTCCAGATATGGTTGCCGATAGGCATTTCAAATATAGGTGCTGATAGGCATTTCAGATGTAATTTTCGATAGGCATTTCAAAAATAGGTGCCGATAGGCATTTCAGATATAGGTGCCGATAGGCACTTCAGATATAGTTGCCGATTGATATTTTAAAAATAGGTGCCGATAGGCATTTCAGATATAGAAGCCGATAGGCATTTCAAATATACGTGCCGATAGGCATTCCAGATATGGTTGCCGATAGGCATTTCAAATATAGGTGCTGATAGGCATTTCAGATGTAGTTTCCGATAGGCATTTCAAAAATAGGTGCCGATAGGCATTTCAGATATAGGTGCCGATAGGCATTACAGATATAGTTGCCGATTGGCATTTTAAAAATAGGTGCCGTTTGGCATTTCAGATATAGAAGCCGATAGGCATTTCAAATATAGGTGCCGATAGGCATTCCAGATATGGTTGCCGATAGGCATTTCAAATATAGGTGCTAATAGGCATTTCAGATGTAGTTTCCGATAGGCATTTCAAAAATAGGTGCCGATAGGCATTTCAGATATAGGTGCCGATAGGCATTACAGATATAGTTGCCGATTGGCATTTTAAAAATAGGTGCCGATAGGCATTTCAGATATAGAAGCCGATAGGCATTTCAAATATAGGTGCCGATAGGCATTCCAGATATGGTTGCCGAGAGGCATTTCAAATATAGGTGCTGATAGGCATTTCAGATGTAGTTTCCTATAGGGATTTCAAAAATAGGTGCCGATAGGCATTTCAGATATAGGTGCCGATGGGCATTTCAAATATAGTTGCCGATTGGCATTTTAAAAATAGGTGCCGAAAGGCATTTCAGATATAGAAGCCGATAGGCATTTCAAATATAGGTGCCGATAGGCATTCCAGATATGGTTGCCGATAGGCATTTCAAATATAGGTGCTGATAGGCATTTCAGATGTAGTTTCCGATTGGCATTTCAAAAATTGGTGTCGATAGGCATTTCAGATATAGGTGCCGATAGGCATTTCAAATATAGGTGCCGATAGGCATTCCAGATATGGTTGCCGATAGGCATTTTAAATATAGGTGCTGATAGGCATTCCAGATGTTGTTTCACTAGGCATTTTAAAAATTGGTGCCGATAGGCATTTCAGATATAGGTGCCGATAGGCATTTCAGATATAGTTACCGATTGGCATTTTAAAAATAGGTGCCGATAGGCATTTCAGATATAGAAGCCGATAGGTATTTCAAATATAGGTGTCGATAGGCATTTCAGATATGGTTGCCGATAGGCATTTCAAATATAGGTGCTAATAGGCATTTCAGATGTAGTTTCCGATAGGCAATTCAAAAATAGGTGCCGATAGGCATTTCAGATATAGGTGCCGATAGGCATTTCAGATATAGTTGCCGATTGGCATTTTAAAAATAGGTGCCGATAGGCATTTCAGATATAGAAGCCGATAGGCATTTCAAATATAGGTGCCGATAGGCATTCCAGATATGTTTGCCGATAGGCATTTCAAATATAGGTGCTGATAGGCATTTCAGATGTAGTTTCCGATAGGCATTTCAAAAATTGGTGCTGATAGGCATTTCAGATATAGGTGCCGATAGGCATCTCAGATATAGTTGTCGATTGGCATTTTAAAAATAGGTGCCGATAGGCATTTCAGATATAGAAGCCGATAGGTATTTTAAATATAGGTGTCGATAGGTATTTTAGATATGGTTGCTGATAGGCATTTCAAATATTGGTGCTGATAGGCATTTCAGATGTAGTTTCCGATAGGCATTTCAAAAATAGGTGCCGATAGGCATTTCAGATATAGGTGCCGATAGGCATTACAGATATAGTTGCCGATTGGGATTTTAAAAATAGGTGCCGATAGGCATTTCAGATATAGAAGCCGATAGGCATTTTAAATATAGGTGCCGATGGGCATTCCAGATATGGTTGCCGATAGGCATTTCAAATATAGGTGCTAATAGGCATTTCAGATGTAGTTTCCGATAGGCATTTCAAAAATAGGTGCCGATAGGCATTTCAGATATAGGTGCCGATAGGCATTTCAGATATAGGTGCCGATAGGCATTTCAGATATAGTTGCCGATTGGCATTTTAAAAATAGGTGCTGATAGGCATTTCAGATATAGAAGCCGATAGGCATTTCAAATATAGGTGCCGATAGGCATTCCAAATATGGTTGCCGATAGGCATTTCAAATATAGGTGTTGATAGGCATTTCAGATGTAGTTTCAGATAGGCATTTCAAAAATAGGTGCCGATAGGCATTTCAGATATAGGTGCCGATAGGCATTTCAGATATAGTTGCCGATTGGCATTTTAAAAATAGGTGCCGATAGGCATTTCAGATATAGAAGCCGATAGGCATTTTAAATATAGGTGCCGATAAGCATTCCAGATATGGTTGCCGATAGGCATTTCAAATATAGGTGCTGATAGGCATTTCAGATGTAGTTTCCGATAGGCATTTCAAAAATTGGTGCCGATAGGCATTTCAGATATAGGTGCCGATTGGCATTTCAGATATAGTTGACGATTGGCATTTTAAAAATATGTGCCGATAGGCATTTCAGATATAGAAGCCGATAGGTATTTCAAATATAGGTGTCGATAGGCATTTCAGATATGGTTGCCGATAGGCATTTTAAATATAGGTGCTGATAGGCATTTCAGATGTAGTTTCCGATAGGCATTTCAAAAAAAGGTGCCGATAGGCATTTCAGATATAGTTGCCGATTGGCATTTTAAAAATAGGCGTCGATAGGCATTTCAGATATAGAAGCCGGTAGGCATTTCAAATAAAGGTGCCGATAGGCATTCCAGATATGGTTGCCGATAGGCATTTCAAATATAGGTGCTGATAGGCATTTCAGATGTAGTTTCCGATAGGCATTTCAAAAATTGGTGCCGATAGGCATTTCAGATATAAATGCCGAAAGGCATTTCAGATATAGGTGCCGATAAGCATTTCTGATGTGGTTGCGCATAGGCATTTCAAATATAGGTGCTGATAGGCATTTCAGATGTAGTTTTCGATAGGCATTTCAAAAATAGGTGCCGATAGGCATTTCAGATATAGGTGCCGATAGGCACTTCAGATATAGTTGCCGATTGATATTTTAAAAATAGGAGCCTATAGGCATTTCAGATATAGAAGCCGATAGGCATTTCAAATATACGTGCCGATAGGCATTCCAGATATGGTTGCCGATAGGCATTTCAAATATAGGTGCTGATAGGCATTTCAGATGTAGTTTCCGATAGGCATTTCAAAAATAGGTGCCGATAGGCATTTCAGATATAGGTGCCGATAGGCATTACAGATATAGTTGCCGATTGGCATTTTAAAAATAGGTGCCGATTGGCATTTCAGATATAGAAGCCGATAGGCATTTCAAATATAGGTGCCGATAGGCATTCCAGATATGGTTGCCGATAGGCATTTCAAATATAGGTGCTAATAGGCATTTCAGATGTAGTTTCCGATAGGCATTTCAAAAATAGGTGCCGATAGGCATTTCAGATATAAGTGCCGATAGGCATTTCAAATATAGTTGCCGATTGGCATTTTAAAAATAGGTGCCGAAAGGCATTTCAGATATAGAAGCCGATAGGCATTTCAAATATAGGTGCCGATAGGCATTCCAGATATGGTTGCCGATAGGCATTTCAAATATAGGTGCTGATAGGCATTTCAGATGTAGTTTCCGATAGGCATTTCAAAAATAGGTGCCGATAGGCATTTCAGATATAGGTGCCGATAGGCATTTCAGATATAGGTGCCGATAGGCATTCCAGATATGGTTGCCGATAGGCATTTTAAATATAGGTGCTGATTGGCATTCCAGATGTAGTTTCACTAGGCATTTTAAAAATTGGTGCCGATAGGCATTTCAGATATAGGTGCCGATAGGCATTTCAGATATAGTTACCGATTGGCATTTTAAAAATAGGTGCCGATAGGTATTTCAGATATAGAATCCGATAGGTATTTCAAATATAGGTGTCGATAGGCATTTCAGATATGGTTGCCGATAGGCATTTCAAATATAGGTGCTGATAGGCATTTCAGATGTAGTTTCCGATAGGCAATTCAAAAATAGGTGCCGATAGGCATTTCAGATATAGGTGCCGATAGGCATTTCAGATATAGTTGCCGATTGGCATTTTAAAAATAGGTGCCGATAGGCATTTCAGATATAGAAGCCGATAGGCATTTCAAATATAGGTGCCGATAGGCATTCCAGATATGGTTGCCGATAGGCATTTCAAATATAGGTGCTGATAGGCATTTCAGATGTAGTTTCCGATAGGCATTTCAAAAATTGGTGCCGATAGGCATTTCAGATATAGGTGCCGATAGGCATCTCAGATATAGTTGCCGATTGGCATTTTAAAAATAGGTGCCGATAGGCATTTCAGATATAGAAGCCGATAGGTATTTCAAATATAGGTGTCGATAGGCATTTCAGATATGGTTGCCAATAGGCATTTCAAATATAGGTGCTGATAGGCATTTCAGATGTAGTTTCCGATAGGCATTTAAAATATTGGTGCTGATAGGCATTTCAGATGTAGTTTCCGATAGGCATTTCAAAAATAGGTGCCGATAGGCATTTCAGATATAGGTGCCGATAGGCATTACAGATATAGTTGCCGATTGGCATTTTAAAAATAGGTGCCGATAGGCATTTCAGATATAGAAGCCGATAGGCATTTTAAATATAGGTGCCGATAGGCATTCTAGATATGGTTGCCGATAGGCATTTCAAATATAGGTGCTAATAGGCATTTCAGATGTAGTTTCCGATAGGCATTTCAAAAATAAGTGCCGATAGGCATTTCAGATATAGGTGCCGATAGGCATCTCAGATAAAGTTGCCGATTGGCATTTTAAAAATAGGTACCGATAGGCATTTCAGATATAGAAGCCGATAGGCATTTTAAATATAGGTGCCGATAAGCATTCCAGATATGGTTGCCGATAGGCATTTCAAATATAGGTGCTGATAGGCATTTCAGATGTAGTTTCCGATAGGCATTTCAAAAAAAGGTGCCGATAGGCATTTCAGATATAGGTGCCGATAGGCATTTCAGATATAGTTGCCGATTGGCATTTTAAAAATAGGTGTCGATAGGCATTTCAGATATAGAAGCCGGTAGGCATTTCAAATAAAGGTGCCGATAGGCATTCCAGATATGGTTGCCGATAGGCATTTCAAATATAGGTGCTGATAGGCATTCCAGATGTAGTTTCCGATAGGCATTTCAAAAATTGGTGCCGATAGGCATTTCAGATATAGGTGCCGATAGGCATTTCAGATATAGTTGCCGATTGGCATTTTAAAAATAGGTGCTGATAGGCTTTTTAGATATAGAAGCCGATAGGCATTTCAAATATAGGTGCCGATAGGTATTCCAGTAATGGATGCCGATAGGCATTTCAAATATAGGTGCTGATAGGCATTTTAGATGGAGTTTCCGATAGGCATTTCAGATGGAGTTTCCGATAGGCTTTCAAAAATTGGTGCCGATAGGCATTTCAGATATAGGTGCCGATAGGCATATCAGATATAGTTGCCGATAGGCATTTAAAATATAGGTGCCGATAGGCATTTCAAATATAGGTGTCGATAGGCATTTCAGATATAAATGCCGAAAGGCATTTCAGATATTGGTGCCGATAGGCATTTTTGATGTGGTTGCCGATAGGCATTTCAAATATAGGTGCTGATAGGCATTTCAGATGTAGTTTTCGATAGGCATTTCAAAAATAGGTGCCGATAGGCATTTCAGATATTGGTGCCGATAGGCATTTCAGATATAGTTGCCGATTGGCATTTTAAAAATAGGTGCCGATAGGCATTTCAGATATAGAAGCCGATAGGCATTTCAAATATAGGAGCCGATAGGCATTCCAGATATGGTTGCCGATAGGCATTTCAAATATAGGTGCTGATAGGCATTTCAGATGTAGTTTCCGATAGGCATTTCAAAAATTAGTGCCGATAGGCATTTCAGATATAGGTGCCGATAAGCATTTCAGATATAGTTGCCAATTGGCATTTTAAAAATAGGTGCCGATAGGCATTTCAGATATAGAAGACGATAGGCATTTCAAATATAGGTGCCGATAGGCATTCCAGATATGGTTGCCGATAGGCATTTCAAATATAGGTGCTGATAGGCATTTTAGATGTAGTTACCGATAGGCATTTAAAAAATTGATGCCGATAAGCATTTCATATATAGGTGCCGATAGGCATTTCAGATATAGTTGCCGATTGGTATTTTAAAAACGGGTGCCGATAGGCATTTCAGATATAGAAGCCAATAGGTATTTCAAATATAGGTGTCGATAGGCATATCAGATATGGTTGCCGATAGGCATTTCAAATATAGGAGCAGATAGGCATTTCAGATGTATTTTCCGGAAGGCATTTTAAAAATAGGTGCCGATAGGCATTTCAGATATAGGTGCCGATAGGCATTTCAGATATAGTTACCGATTGGCATTTTAAAAATAGGTGCCGATAGGCATTTCAGATATAGAAGCCGATAGACATTTCAAATGTAGGTGCTGATAGGCATTCCAGATATGGTTGCCGATGGGCATTTCAAATTTAAGTGCTGATAGGCATTTCAGATGTAATTTCCGATAGGCATTTCAAAAATAGGTACCGATAGGCATTTCAGATATAGGTGCCATAGGCATTTCAGATATAGTTGCCGATTGGCATTTTAAAAATAGGTGTCGATAGGCTTTTCAGATATAGAAGCCGATAGGCATTTTAAATATAGGTGCCGATAAGCATTCCTGATATGGTTGCCGATAGGCATTTCAAATATAGGTGCTGATAGGAATTTTAGATGTAGTTTCCGATAGGCAATTTAAAAATTGATGCCGATAGGCATTTCAGATATAGTTGCCGATTGGCATTTTTAAAACAGGTGCCGATAGGCATTTCAGATATAGAAGCCGATAGGTATTTCAAATATAGGTGTCGATAGGCATTCCAGATATGGTTGCCGATAAGCGTTTCAAATATAGGAGCAGATAGGCATTTCAGATGTAGTTTCCGAAAGGCATTTCAAAAATAGGTGCCGATAGGCATTTCAGATGTAGTTTCCGATAGGCATTTCAAAAATAGGTACCGATAGGCATTTCAGATATAGGTGCCGATAGGCATTTCAGATATAGTTGCCGATTGGCATTTTAAAAATAGGTGCCGATAGGCATTTCAGATATAGAAGCCGATAGGCTTTTCAAATATGGGTGCCGATAGGCATTCCAGATAAGTTTGCCGATAGACATTTCAAATATAGGTGCTAATAGGCATTTCAGATGTAGTTTCCGATAGGCATTTCAAAAATTGGTGCCGATAGGCATTTCAGATATAGGTGCCTATAGGCATTTCAGATATATTTGCCGATTGGCATTTTAAAAATAGGTGCCGATAGGCATTTCAGATATAGAAGCCAATAGGTATTTCAAATATAGGTGTCGATAGGCATTTCAGATATGGTTGCCGATAGGCATTTCAAATATTGGTGCTGATAGGCATTTCAGATGTATTTTCCGAAACGCATTTCAAAAATAGGTGCCGATAGGCATTTCAAATATAGAAGCCGATAGGTATTTCAAATATAGGTGTCGATAGGCATTTCAGATATAGTTGCCGATTGGCATTTTAAAAATAGGTGCCGATAGGCATTTCAGATATAGAAGCCGATAGGCATTTCAAATATAGGTGCCGATAGGCATTCCAGATATGGTTGCCGATAGGCATTTCAAATATAGGTGCTGATAGGCATTTCAGTTGTAGTTTCCGATAGGCATTTCAAAAATAGGTGCCGATAGGCATTTCAGATATAGGTGCCGATAGGCATTTCAGATATAGTTGCCGATTGGCATTTTAAAAATAGGTGCCGATAGGCATTCAAGATATAGTTGCCGATAGGCATTTCAAATATAGTTGCTGATAGGCATTCCAGATGTATTTTCCGATAGGCATTTCAAAAATTGGTGCCGATAGGCATTTCAGATATAGGTGCCGATAGTCATTTCAGATATAGTTACCGATTGGCAGTTTAAAAATAGGTGCCGATAGGCATTTCAGATATAGAAGCCGATAGGTATTTCAAATATAGGTGTCGATAGGCATTTCAGATATGGTTGCCGATAGGCATTTCAAATATAGGTGCTGATAGGCATTTCAGATGTAGTTTCCGATAGGCATTTCAAAAATAGGTGCCGATAGGCATTTCAGATATTGGTGCCGATAGGCATTTCAGATATAGTTGTCGATTGGCATTTTAAAAATAGGTGCCTATAGGCATTTCAGAGATAGAAGCCGATAGATATTTCAAATATAGGTGTCGATTAGCATTTCAGATATAAATGCCGAAAGGCATTTCAGATATAGGTGCCGATAGGCATTTCTGATGTGGTTGCGCATAGGCATTTCAAATATAGGTGCTGATAGGCATTTCAGATGTAGTTTTCGATAGGCATTTCAAAAATAGGTGCCGATAGGCATTTCAGCTATAGGTGCCGATAGGCACTTCAGATATAGTTGCCGATTGATATTTTAAAAATAGGAGCCGATAGGCATTTCAGATATAGAAGCCGATAGGCATTTCAAATATACGTGCCGATAGGCATTCCAGATATGGTTGCCGATAGGCATTTCAAATATAGGTGCTGATAGGCATTTCAGATGTAGTTTCCGATAGGCATTTCAAAAATAGGTGCCGATAGGCATTTCAGATATAGGTGCCGATAGGCATTACAGATATAGTTGCCGATTGGCATTTTAAAAATAGGTGCCGATTGGCATTTCAGATATAGAAGCCGATAGGCATTTCAAATATAGGTTCCGATAGGCATTCCAGATATGGTTGCCGATAGGCATTTCAAATATAGGTGCTAATAGGCATTTCAGATGTAGTTTCCGATAGGCATTTCAAAAATAGGTGCCGATAGGCATTTCAGATATAGGTGCCGATAGGCATTTCAAATATAGTTGCCGATTGGCATTTTAAAAATAGGTGCCGAAAGGCATTTCAGATATAGAAGCCGATAGGCATTTCAAATATAGGTGCCGATAGGCATTCCAGATATGGTTGCCGATAGACATTTCAAATATAGGTGCTGATAGGCATTTCAGATGTAGTTTCCGATAGGCAATTCAAAAATAGGTGCCGATAGGCATTTCAGATATAGGTGCCGATAGGCATTTCAGATATAGGTGCCGATAGGCATTCCAGATATGGTTGCCGATAGGCATTTCAAATATAGGTGCTGATTGGCATTCCAGATGTAGTTTCACTAGGCATTTTAAAAATTGGTGCCGATAGGCATTTCAGATATAGGTGCCGATAGGCATTTCAGATATAGTTACCGATTGGCATTTTAAAAATAGGTGCCGATAGGTATTTCAGATATAGAAGCCGATAGGTATTTCAAATATAGGTGTCGATAGGCATTTCAGATATGGTTGCCGATAGGCATTTCAAATATAGGTGCTGATAGGCATTTCAGATGTAGTTTCCGATAGGCAATTCAAAATTTGGTGCCGATAGGCATTTCAGATATAGGTGCCGATAGGCATTTCAGATATAGTTGCCGATTGGCATTTTAAAAATAGGTGCCGATAGGCATTTCAGATATAGAAGCCGATAGGCATTTCAAATATAGGTGCCGATAGGCATTCCAGATATGGTTGCCGATAGGCATTTCAAATATAGGTGCTGATAGGCATTTCAGATGTAGTTTCCGATAGGCATTTCAAAAATTGGTGCCGATAGGCATTTCAGATATAGGTGCCGATAGGCATCTCAGATATAGTTGCCGATTGGCATTTTAAAAATAGGTGCCGATAGGCATTTCAGATATAGAAGCCAATAGGTATTTCAAATATAGGTGTCGATAGGCATTTCAGATATGGTTGCCGATAGGCATTTCAAATATAGGTGCTGATAGGCATTTCAGATGTAGTTTCCGATAGGCATTTAAAATATTGGTGCTGATAGGCATTTCAGATGTAGTTTCCGATAGGCATTTCAAAAATAGGTGCCGATAGGCATTTCAGATATAGGTGCCGATAGGCATTACAGATATAGTTGCCGATTGGCATTTTAAAAATAGGTGCCGATAGGCATTTCAGATATAGAAGCCGATAGGCATTTTAAATATAGGTGCCGATAGGCATTCTAGATATGGTTGCCGATAGGCATTTCAAATATAGGTGCTAATAGGCATTTCAGATGTAGTTTCCGATAGGCATTTCATAAATAAGTGCCGATAGGCATTTCAGATATAGGTGCCGATAGGCATCTCAGATATAGTTGCCGATTGGCATTTTAAAAATAGGTACCGATACGCATTTCAGATATAGAAGCCGATAGGCATTTTAAATATAGGTGCCGATAAGCATTCCAGATATGGTTGCCGATAGGCATTTCAAATATAGGTGCTGATAGGCATTTCAGATGTAGTTTCCGATAGGCATTTCAAAAAAAGGTGCCGATAGGCATTTCAGATATAGGTGCCGATAGGCATTTCAGATATAGTTGCCGATTGGCATTTTAAAAATAGGTGTCGATAGGCATTTCAGATATAGAAGCCGGTAGGCATTTCAAATAAAGGTGCCGATAGGCATTCCAGATATGGTTGCCGATAGGCATTTCAAATATAGGTGCTGATAGGCATTCCAGATGTAGTTTCCGATAGGCATTTCAAAAATTGGTGCCGATAGGCATTTCAGATATAGGTGCCGATAGGCATTTCAGATATAGTTGCCGATTGGCATTTTAAAAATAGGTGCTGATAGGCTTTTTAGATATAGAAGCCGATAGGCATTTCAAATATAGGTGCCGATAGGTATTCCAGTAATGGTTGCCGATAGGCATTTCAAATATAGGTGCTGATAGGCATTTCAGATGGAGTTTCCGATACGCATTTCAGATGGAGTTTCCGATAGGCTTTCAAAAATTGGTGCCGATAGGCATTTCAGATATAGGTGCCGATAGGCATATCAGATATAGTTGCCGATAGGCATTTAAAATATAGGTGCCGATAGGCATTTCAAATATAGGTGTCGATAGGCATTTCAGATATAAATGCCGAAAGGCATTTCAGATATTGGTGCCGATAGGCATTTTTGATGTGGTTGCCGATAGGCATTTCAAATATAGGTGCTGATAGGCATTTCAGATGTAGTTTTCGATAGGCATTTCAAAAATAGGTGCCGATAGGCATTTCAGATATTGGTGCCGATAGGCATTTCAGATATAGTTGCCGATTGGCATTTTAAAAATAGGTGCCGATAGGCATTTCAGATATAGAAGCCGATAGGCATTTCAAATATAGGAGCCGATAGGCATTCCAGATATGGTTGCCGATTGGCATTTCAAATATAGGTGCTGATAGGCATTTCAGATGTAGTTTCCGATAGGCATTTCAAAAATTAGTGCCGATAGGCATTTCAGATATAGGTGCCGATAAGCATTTCAGATATAGTTGCTAATTGGCATTTTAAAAATAGGTGCCGATAGGCATTTCAGATATAGAAGCCGATAGGCATTTCAAATATAGGTGCCGATAGGCATTCCAGATATGGTTGCCGATAGGCATTTCAAATATAGGTGCTGATAGGCATTTTAGATGTAGTTACCGATAGGCATTTAAAAAATTGATGCCGATAAGCATTTTATATATAGGTGCCGATAGGCATTTCAGATATAGTTGCCGATTGGTATTTTAAAAACGGGTGCCGATAGGCATTTCAGATATAGAAGCCAATAGGTATTTCAAATATAGGTGTCGATAGGCATATCAGATATGGTTGCCGATAGGCATTTCAAATATAGGAGCAGATAGGCATTTCAGATGTATTTTCCGGAAGGCATTTTAAAAATAGGTGCCGATAGGCATTTCAGATATAGGTGCCGATAGGCATTTCAGATATAGTTGCCGATTGGCATTTTAAAAATAGGTACCGATAGGCATTTCAGATATAGAAGCCGATAGACATTTCAAATATAGGTGCCGATAGGCATTCCAGATATGGTTGCCGATGGGCATTTCAAATTTAAGTGCTGATAGGCATTTCAGATGTAATTTCCGATAGGCATTTCAAAAATAGGTACCGATAGGCATTTCAGATATAGGTGCCATAGGCATTTCAGATATAGTTGCCGATTGGCATTTTAAAAATAGGTGTCGATAGGCATTTCAGATATAGAAGCCGATAGGCATTTCAAATATAGGTGCCGATAAGCATTCCTGATATGGTTGCCGATAGGCATTTCAAATATAGGAGCAGATAGGCATTTCAGATGTAGTTTCCGAAAGGCATTTCAAAAATATGTGCCGATAGGCATTTCAGATGTAGTTTCCGATAGGCATTTCAAAAATAGGTACCGATAGGCATTTCAGATATAGGTGCCGATAGGCATTTCAGAAATAGTTGCCGATTGGCATTTTTAAAACAGGTGCCGATAGGCATTTCAGATATAGAAGCCGATAGGTATTTCAAATATAGGTGTCGATAGGCATTCCAGATATGGTTGCCGATAGGCATTTCAAATATAGGAGCAGATAGGCATTTCAGATGTAGTTTCCGAAAGGCATTTCAAAAATAGGTGCCGATAGGCATTTCAGATGTAGTTTCCGATAGGCATTTCAAAAATAGGTACCGATAGGCATTTCATATATAGGTGCCGATAGGCATTTCAGAAATAGTTGCCAATTGGCATTTTAAAAATAGGTGTCGATAGGGATTTCAGATATAGAAGCCGATAGGCATTTCGAATATAGGTGCCGATAGGCATTCCAGATATAGAAGCCGATAGGCATTTCAAATATAGGTGCTGATAGGCATTTCAGATGTAGTTTCCGATAGGCATTCCAAAAATGGGTGCCGATAGGCATTTCAGATATAGGTGCCGATAGGCATTTCAGATATAGTTGCCGATTGGCATTTTAGAAATAAGTGCCGATAGGCATTTAAGATATAGAAGCCGATAGGTATTTCAAATATAGGTGTCAACAGACATTTCAGATATGGTTGCCGATAGGCATTTCAAATATAGGTGCTGATAGGCATTTCAGATGTAGGTGCCGATAGGCATTTCAAATATAGTTGCCGATTGGCATTTTAAAAATAGGTGCCGATAGGCATTTCAGATATAAAAGCCGATAGGCATTTCAAATATAGGTGCCGATAGGCATTCCAGATATGGTTGCCGATAATCATTTCAAATATATGTGCTGATAGGCATTTAAAATATAGGTGCCGATAGGCATTTCAAATACAGGTGTCGATAGACATTTCAGATATAAATGCCGAAAGGCATTTCAGATATAGGTGCCGATAGGCATTTCTGATGTGGTTGCCGATAGGCATTTCAAATATAGGTGCTGATAGGCATTTCAGATGTAGTTTTCGATAGGCATTTCAAAAATAGGTGCCGATAGGCATTTCAGATATAGGTGCCGATAGGCACTTCAGATATAGTTGCCGATTGGCATTTTAAAAATAGGTGCCGATAGGCATTTTAGATATAGAAGCCGATAGGCATTTCAAATATAGGTGCCGATAGCCATTCCAGATATGGTTGCCGATAGGCATTTCAAAAATAGGTGCTGATAGGCATTTTAGATGTAGATTCCGATAGACATTTCAAAAATAGGTGCCGATAGGCATTTCAGATATAGGTGCCGATAGGCATTTCAGATATAGTTGCCGATTGGCATTTTAAAAATAGGTGCCGATAGGCATTTCAGATATAGAAGCCGATAGGCATTTCAAATATGGGTGCCGATAGGCATTCCAGATAAGGTTGCCGATAGGCATTTCAAATATAGGTGCTAATAGGCAGTTCAGATGTAGTTTCCGATAGGCATTTCAAAAATTGGTGCCGATAGGCATTTCAGATATAGGTGCCTATAGGCATTTCAGATATAGTTGCCGATTGGCATTTTAAAAATAGGTGCCGATAGGCATTTCAGATATAGAAGCCGATAGGTATTTCAAATATAGGTGTCAATAAGCATTTCAGATATGGTTGCCGATAGGCATTTCAAATATTGGTGCTGATAGGCATTTCAGATGTATTTTCCGAAACGCATTTCAAAAATAGGTGCCGATAGGCATTTCAGATATAGAAGCCGATAGGTATTTCAAATATAGGTGTCGATAGGCATTTCAGATATAGTTGCCGATTGGCATTTTAAAAATAGGTGCCGATAGGCATTTCAGATATAGAAGCCGATAGGTATTTCAAATATAGGTGTCGATAGGCATTTCAGATATAGTTGCCGATTGGCATTTTAAAAATAGGTGCCGATAGGCATTTCAGATATAGAAGCCGATAGGCATTTCAAATATAGGAGCCGATAAGCATTCCAGATATGGTTGCCGATAGGCATTTCAAATATAGGTGCTGATAGGCATTTCAGATGTAGTTTCCGATAGGCATTTCAAAAATAGGTGCCGATAGGCATTTCAGATATAGGTGCCGATAAGCATTTCAGATATAGTTGCCAATTGGCATTTTAAAAATAGGTGCCGATAGGCATTTCAGATATAGAAGCCGATAGGCATTTCAAATATAGGTGCCGATAGGCATTCCAAATATGGTTGCCGATAGGCATTTTAAATATAGGTGCTGATAGGCATTTTAGATGTAGTTACCGATAGGCATTTAAAAAATTGATGCCGATAGGCATTTCATATATAAGTGCCGATAGGCATTTCAGATATAGTTGCCGATTGGCATTTTAAAAACAGGTGCCGATAGGCATTTCAGATATAGAAGCCAATAGGTATTTCAAATATAGGTGTTGATAGGCATTTCAGATATGGTTGCCGATAGGCATTTCAAATATAAGAGCAGATAGGCATTTCAGATGTATTTTCCGAAAGGCATTTTAAAAATAGGTGCCGATAGGCATTTCAAATATAGGTGCTGATAGGCATTTTAGATGTAGTTACCGATAGGCATTTAAAAAATTGATGTCGATAGGCATTTCATATATAGGTGCCGATAGGCATTTCAGATATAGTTGCCGATTGGCATTTTAAAAATAGGTGCCGATAGGCATTTCAGATATAGAAGCCGATAGACATTTCAAATATAGGTGCCGATAGGCATTCCAGATATGGTTGCCGATAGGCATTTCAAATATAAGTGCTGATAGGCATTTCAGATGTAGTTTCCGATAGGCATTTCAAAAATAGGTACCGATAAGCATTTCAGATATAGGTGCCGATAGGCATTTCAGATATAGTTGCCGATTGGCATTTTAAAAATAGGTGTCGATAGGCATTTCAGATATAGAGGCCGATAGGCATTTCAAATATAGGTGCCGATAGGCATTCCAGATATGGTTGCCGATAGGCCGTTCAAATACAGGTGCTGATAGGAATTTTTAGATGTAGTTTCCGATAGGCAATTTAAAAATTGATGCCGATAGGCATTTCAGATATAGTTGCCGATTGGCATTTTTAAAACAGGTGCCGATAGGCATTTCAGATATAGAAGCCGATAGGTATTTCAAATATAGGTGTCGATAGGCATTCCAGATATGGTTGCCGATAGGCATTTCAAATATAGGAGCAGATAGGCATTTCAGATGTAGTTTCCGAAAGGCATTTCAAAAATAGGTGCCGATAGGCATTTCAGATATAGGTGCCGATAGGCATTTCAGATATAGTTGCCGATTGGCATTTTAAAAATAGGTCCCAATAGGCAATTCAGATATAGAAGCCGATAGGCATTTCAAATATAGGTGCCGATAGGCATTCCAGATATTGTTGCCGATAGGCATTTCAAATATAAGTGCTGATAGGCATTTCAGATGTAGTTTCCGATAGGCATTTCAAAAATAGGTACCGATAGGCATTTCAGATATAGGTGCCGATAGGCATTTCAGAAATAGTTGCCAATTGGCATTTTAAAAATAGGTGTCGATAGGGATTTCAGATATAGAAGCCGCCGATAAGCATTTCGAATATAGGTGCCGATAGGCATTCCAGATATAGAAGCCGATAGGCATTTCAAATATAGGTGCTGATAGGCATTTCAGATGTTGTTTCCGATAGGCATTCCAAAAATTGGTGCCGATAGGCATTTCAGATATAGGTGCCGATAGGCATTTCAGATATAGTTGCCGATTGGCATTTTAGAAATAAGTGCCGATAGGCATTTCAGATATAGAAGCCGATAGGTATTTCAAATATAGGTGTCGATAGGCATTCCAGATATGGTTGCCAATAGGCATTTCAAATATAAGTGCTGATAGGCATTTAAAATATAGGTGCCGATAGGCATTTCAAATATAGGTGTCGATAGGCATTTCAGCTATAAATGCCGAAAGGCATTTCAGATATAGGTGCCGATAGGCATTTCTGATGTGGTTGCCGATAGGCATTTCAAATATAGGTGCTGATAGGCATTTCAGATGTAGTTTTCGATAGGCATTTCAAAAATAGGTGCCGATGGGCATTTCAGATATAGGTGCTGATAGGCACTTCAGATATAGTTGCCGATTGGCATTTTAAAAAAAGGTGCCGATAGGCATTTCAGATATAGAAGCCGATAGGCATTTCAAATATAGGTGCCGATAGCCATTCCAGATATGGTTGCCGATAGGCATTTCAAATATAGGTGCTGATAGGCATTTCAGATGTAGATTCCGATAGACATTTCAATAAAATAGGTGCCGTTAGGCATTTCAGATATAGGTGCCGGTAGGCATTTCAGATATAGTTGCCGATTGGCATTTTAAAAATAGTTGCCGATAGGCATTTCAGATATAGAAGCCAATAGGCATTTTAAATATGGGTGCCGATAGGCATTCCAGATATGGTTGCCGATAGGCATTTCAAATATAGGTGCTAATAGGCATTTCAGATGTAGTTTCCGATAGGAATTTCAAAAATTGGTGCCGATAGGCATTTCAGATATAGGTGCCGATAGGCATTTCAGATATAGTTGCCGATTGGCATTTTAAAAATAGGTGCCGATAGGCATTTCAGATATAGAAGCCGATAGGTATTTCAAAAATAGGTGTCGATAGGCATTTCAGATATGGTTGCCGATAGGCATTTCAAATATTGGTGCTGATAGGCATTTCAGATGTAGTTTCCGATAGGCATTTCAAAAATAGGTGCCGATAGGCATTTCAGTTATAGAAGCCGATAGGCATTTGAAATATAGGTGCCGATAGGCACTCCAGATATGGTTGCCGATAGGCATTTCAAATATAGGTGCTGATAGGCATTTCAGATGTAGTTTCCGATAGGCATTTCAAAAATAGGTGCCGATAGGCATTTCAGATATAGGTGCCGATAGTCATTTCAGATATAGTTGCCGATTGGCATTTTAAAAATAGGTGCCGATAGGCATTTCAGATATAGAAGCCGATAGGCATTTCAAATATAGGTGCCGATAGGCATTCCTGATATGGTTGCCGATAGGCATTTCAAATATAGGTGCTGATAGGCATTTTAGATGTAGTTTCCGATGGGCATTTCAAAAATAGGTGCCGATAGGCATTTCAGATATAGATTCCGATAGGCATTTCAGATATAGTTGCCGATTGGCATTTTAAAAATAGGTGCCGATAGGCATTTCAGATATAGAAGCCGATAGGCATTTTAAATATAGGTGCCGATAAGCATTCCAGATATGGTTGCCGATAGGCATTTCAAATATAGGTGCTGATAGGCATTTCAGATGTAGTTTCCGATAGGCATTTCAAAAATTGGTGCCGATAGGCATTTTAGATATAGGTGCCGATAGGCATTTCAGATATAGTTGCCGATTGGCATTTTAAAAATAGGTGTCGATAGGCATTTCAGATATAGAAGCCTATAGGCATTTCAAATATAGGTGTCGATAGGCATTTCAGATATGTTTGCCGATAGGCATTTCAAATATAGGTGCTGATAGGCATTTCAGATGTAGTTTCCGATAGGCATTTCAAAAATAGGTGCCGATAGGCATTTTAGATATTGGTGCCGATAGGCATTTCAGATATAGTTGCCGATTGGCATTTTAAAAATAGGTGCCGATAGGAATTTCAGATATAGAAGCCGATAGGCATTTTAAATATAGGTGCCGTTAGGCATTCCAGATATGGTTGCCGATAGGCATTTCAAATATAGGTGCTGATAGGCATTTCAGATGTAGTTTCCGATAGGCATTTCAAAAATAGGTGCCGATAGGCATTTCAGATATAGGTGCCGATAGGCATTTCAGATATAGTTGCCAATTGGCATTTTAAAAATAGGTGCCGATAGGCATTTCAGATACAGAAGCCGATAGACATTTCAAATATAGGTGCCGATAGGCATTCCAGATATGGTTGCCGATAGGCATTTCAAATATAGGTGCTGATAGGCATTTTAGATGTAGTTTCCGATAGGCATTTCAAAAATTGATGCCGACAGGCATTTCAGATATAGGTGCCGATAGGCATTTCAGATATTTTTGCCGATAGGCATTTAAAATATAGGTGCCGATAGGCATTTCAAATATAGGTGTCGATAGGCATTTCAGATGTAAATGCCGAAAGGCATTTTAGATATAGGTGCCGATAGGCATTTCTGATGTGGTTGCTGATAAGCATTTCAAATATAGGTGCTGATAGGCATTTCAGATGTAGTTTTCGATAGGCATTTCAAAAATAGGTGCCGGTAGGTATTTCAGATATAGGTGCCGATAGGCACTTCAGATATAGTTGCCGATTGGCATTTTAAAAATAGGTGCCGATAGGCATTTCAGATATAGAAGCCGATAGGCATTTCAAATATAGGTGCCGATAGGCATTCCAGATATGGTTGCCGATAGGCATTTCAAATATAAGTGCTGATAGGCATTTAAAATATAGGTGCCGATAGGCATTTCAAATATAGGTGTCGAAAGGCATTTCAGATATAAATGCCGAAAGGAACATCAGATATAGGTGCCGATAGGCATTTCTGATGTGGTTGCCGATAGGCATTTCAAATATAGGTGCTGATAGGCATTTCAGATGTAGTTTTCGATAGGCGTTTCAAAAATAGGTGCCGATAGGCATTTCAGATATAGGTGCCGATAGGCACTTCAGATATAGTTGCCGATTGGCAATTTAAAAATAGGTGCCGATAGGCATTTCAGTTATAGAAGCCGATAGGCATTTCAAATATAGGTGCCGATAGCCATTCCAGATATGGTTGCCGATAGGCATTTCAAATATAGGTGCTGATAGGCATTTCAGATGTAGATTCCGATAGACATTTCAAAAATAGGTGCCGATAGGCATTTCAGATATAGGTGCCGATAGGCATTTCAGATATAGTTGCCGATTGGCATTTTAAAAATAGGTGCCGATAGGCATTTCAGATATAGAAGCCGATAGGCATTTCAAATATTGGTGCCGATAGGCATTCCAGATATGGTTGCCGATAGGCATTTCAAATATAGGTGCTAATAGGCATTTCAGATGTAGTTTCCGATAGGCATTTCAAAAATTGGTGCCGATAGGCATTTCAGATATAGGTGTTGATAGTCATTTCAGATATAGTTGCCGATTGGCATTTTAAAAATAGGTGCCGATAGGCATTTCAGATATAGAAGCCGATAGGTATTTCAAATATAGGTGTCGATAGGCATTTCGGATATGGTTGCCGATAGGCATTTCAAATATTGGTGCTGATAGGCATTTCAGATGTAGTTTCCGATAGGCATTTCAAAAATAGGTGCCGATAGGCATTTCAGATGTAGTTGCCGATTGGCATTTTAAAAATAGGTGCCGATAGGCATTTCAGATATAGAAGCCGATAGGCATTTCAAATATAGGTGCCGATAGGCATTCCTGATATGGTTGCCGATAGGCATTTCAAATATAGGTGCTGATAGGCATTTTATATGTAGTTTCCGATAGGCATTTCAAAAATAGGTGCCGATAGGCATTTCAGATATAGGTTCCGATAGGCATTTGAGATATAGTTGCCGATTGGCATTTTAAAAAAAGGTGCCGATAGGCATTTCAGATATAGAAGCCGATAGGCATTTCAAATATAGGTGCCGATAAGCATTCCAGATATGGTTGCAGATAGGCATTTCAATAATAGGTGTTGATAGGCATTTCAGATGTAGTTTCCGATAGGTATTTCAAAAATTGGTGCCGATAGGCATTTCAGATATAGGTGCCGATAGGCACTTCAGATATAGAAGCCGATAGGTATTTCAAATATAAGTGTCGATAGGCATTTCAGATATGGTTGCCGATAGGCATTTCAAATATTGGTGCTAATAGGCATTTCAGATATAGTTGCCGATTAACATTTTAGAAATAAGTGCCGATAGGCATTTCAGATATAGAAGCCGATAGGTATTTCAAATATAGGTGTTGATAGGCATTTCAGATATGGTTGCCGATAGCATTTCAAATATAGGTGCTGATATGCATTTCAGATGTAGTTTCCGATAGGCATTTCAAAAATAGGTGCCGATAGGCATTTCAGATATAGGTGCCGATAGGCATTTCAGATATAGTTGCCGATTGGTATCTTAAAAATAGGTGCCGATAGGCATTTTAGATATAGTTTCCGATAGGCATTTCAAAAATTGGTGCCGATAGGCATTTCAGATATTGGTGCCGATAGGCATATCAGATATAGTTGCCGATAGGCATTTAAAATATAGGTGCCGATAGGATTTCAAATATAGGTGTCGATAGGCATTTCATATATAAATGCCGAAAGGCATTTCAGATATAGGTGCCGATAGGCATTTCTGATGTGGTTGCCGATAGGCATTTCAAATATATGTGCTGATAGGCATTTCAGATGTAGTTTTCGATAGGCATTTCAAAAATAGTTGCCGATAGGCATTTCAGATATAGGTGCCGATAGGCACTTCAGATATAGTTGCCGATTGGCATTTTAAAAATAGGTGCCGATAGGCATATCAGTTATAGAAGCCGATAGGCATTTCAAATATAGGTGCCGATAGCCATTCCAGATATGGTTGCCGATAGGCATTTCAAATATAGGTGCTGATAGGCATTTCAGATGTAGATTCCAATAGGCATTTCAAAAATAGGTGCCGATAGGCATTTCAGGTAAAGGTGCCGATAGGCATTTCAGATATAGTTGCCGATTGGCATATTAAAAATAAGTGCCGATAGGCATTTCAGATATAGAAGCCGATAGGCATTTCAAATATAGGTGCCGATAGGCATTCCAGATATGGTTGCCGATAGGCATTTCAAATATAGGTGCTGATAGGCATTTCAGATGTAGTTTCCGATAGGCATTTCAAAAATAGGTGCCGATAGGCATTTCAGATATAGGTGCCGATAGGCATTTCAGATATAGTTGCCGATTGGCATTTTAAAAATAGATGCCGATAGGCATTTCAGATATAGAAGCCGATAGGTATTTCAAATATAGGTGTCGATAGGCATTTCAGATATAGTTGCCGATAGGCATTTCAAATATTCGTGCTGATAGGCATTTCAGATGTAGTTTCCGATAGGCATTTCAAAAATAGGTGCCGATAGGCATTTCAGATATAGGTGCCGATAGGCATTTCAGATATAGTTGCCGATTGGCATTTTAAAAATAGGTGCCGATAGGCATTTCAGATATAGAAGCCGATAGGCATTTCAAATATAGGTGCCGATAGGCATTCTAGATATGGTTGCCGATAGGCATTTCAAATATAGGTGCTGATAGGCATTTCAGATGTAGTTTCCGATAGGCATTTCAAAAATAGGTGCCGATAGGCATTTCAGATATAGGTGCCGATAGGCATTTCAGATATAGTTGCCGATTGGCATTTTAAAAATAGGAGCCGATAGGCATTTCAGATATAGAAGCCGACAGGCATTTCAAATATAGGTGCCGATAGGCATTCCTGATATGGTTGCCGATAGACATTTCAAATATAGGTGCTGATAGGCATTTCAGATGTAGTTTCTGATAGGCATTTCAAAAATAGGTGCCGATAGGCATTTCAGATATAGGTGCCGATAGGCATTTCAGATATAGTTGCCGATTGGCATTTTAAAAATAGGTGCCGATAGGCATTTCAGATATAGAAGCCGATAGGCATTTCAAATATAGGTGCCGATAAGCATTCCAGATATGGTTGCCGATAGGCATTTCAAATATAGGTGCTGATAGGCATTTCAGATGTAGTTTCCGATAGGCATTTCAAAAATTGGTGCCAATAGGCATTTCAGATATAGGTGCCGATAGGCATTTGAGATATAGTTGCCGATTGGCATTTTAAAAATAGGTGCCGATAGACATTTCAGATATAGAAGCCGATAGGTATTTCAAATATAGGTGTCGATAGGCATTTCAGATATGGTTGCCGATAGGCATTTCAAATATAGGTGCTGATAGGCATTTCAGATGTAGTTTCCGATAGGCATTTCAAAAATAGGTGCCGATAGGCATTTCAGATATAGGTGCCGATAGGCATTTCAGATATAGTTGCCGATTGGCATTTTAAAACTAGGTGTCGATAGGCATTTCAGATATAGAAGCCGATAGGTATTTCAAATATAGGTGTCGATAGGCATTTCAGATATGGTTGCCGATAGACATTTCAAATATAGGTGCTGATAGGCATTTCAGATGTAGTTTCCGATAGGCATTTCAAAAATAGGTGCCGATAGGCATTTCAGATATAGGTGCTGATAGGCATTTCAGATATAGTTGCTAATTGGCATTTTAAAAATAGGTGCCGATAGGCATTCCAGATATGGTTGCCGATAGGCATTTCAAATATAGGTGCTGATAGGCATTTTAGATGTAGTAACCGATAGGCATTTAAAAAATTGTTGCCGATAGGCATTTCAGATATAGGTGCCGATAAGCATTTCAGATATAGTTGCCGATTGGCATTTTAAAAACAGGTGCCGATAGGCATTTCAGATATAGAAGCCGATAGGTATTTCAAATATAGGTGTCGATAGGCATTTCAGATATGGTTGCCGATAGGCATTTAAAATATAGGAGCAGATAGGCATTTCAGATGTATTTTCCGAAAGGCATTTCAAAAATAGGTGCCGATAGGCATTTAAGATATAGGTGCCGATAGGCATTTTAGATATAGTTGCCGATAGGCATTTCAGATATAGAAGCCGATAGACATTTCAAATATAGGTGCCGATAGGCATTCCAGATATGGTTGCCGATAGGCATTTCAAATATAAGTGCTGATAGGCATTTCAGATGTAGTTTCCGATAGGCATTTCAAAAATAGGTACCGATAGGCATTTCAGATATAGGTGCCGATAGGCATTTCAGATATAGTTGCCGATTGGAATTTTAAAAATAGGTGTCGATAGGCATTTCAGATATAGAAGCCGATAGGCATTTCAAATATAGGTGCCGATAATCATTCCAGATATGGTTGCCGATAGGCCGTTCAAATATAGGTGCTGATAGGAATTTTAGATGTAGTTTCCGATAGGCATTTAAAAAATTGATGCCGATAGGCATTTCAGATATAGGTGCCGATAGGCATTTCAGATATAGTTACCGATTGGCATTTTAAAAACAGGTGCCGATAGGCATTTCAGATATAGAAGCCGATAGGTATTTCAAATATAGGTGTCGATAGGCATTCCAGATATGGTTGCCGATAGGCATTTCAAATATAGGAGCAGATAGGCATTTCAGATGTTGTTTCCGAAAGGCATTTCAAAAATAGGTGCCGATAGGCATTTCAGATATATGTACCGATAGGCATTTCAGATATAGTTGCCGATTGGCATTTTAAAAATAGGTCCCGATAGGCATTTCAGATATAGGTGCCGATAGGCATTTCAGAAATAGTTGCCAATTGGCATTTTAAAAATAGGTGTCGATAGGGATTTCAGATATAGAAGCCGATAGGTATTTCAAATATAGGTGTCGATAGGCATTTCAGATATGGTTGCCGATAGGCATTTCAAATATAAGTGCTGATAGGCATTTCAGATGTAGTTTCCGATAGGCATTTCAAAAATAGGTACCGATAGGCATTTCAGATATAGGTGCCGATAGGCATTTCAGAAATAGTTCCCAATTGGCATTTTAAAAATAGGTGTCGATAGGGATTTCAGATATAGAAGCCGATAGGTATTTCAAATATAGGTGTCGATAGGCATTTCAGATATAGTTGCCGATAGGCATTTCAAATATAGGTGCTGATAGGCATTTTAGATGTAGTTTCCGATAGGCATTTCAAAAATAGGTGCCGATAGGCATTTCAGATTTAGGTGCCGATAGGCATTTCAGATATAGTTGCCGATTGGCATTTTAAAAATAGGTGCCGATAGGCATTTCAGATATAGAAGCCAATAGGCATTTCAAATATAGGTGCCGATAGGCATTCCAGATATGGTTGCCGATAGGCATTTCAAATATAAGTGCTGAAAGGCATTTAAAATATAGGTGCCGATAGGCATTTCAAATATAGGTGTCGATAGGCATTTCTGATGTGGTTGCCGATAGGCATTTCAAATATAGGTGCTGATAGGCATTTCAGATGTAGTTTTCGATAGGCGTTTCAAAAATAGGTGCCGATAGGCTTTTCAGATATAGGTGCCGATAGGCACTTCAGATATAGTTGCCGATTGGCAATTTAAAAATAGGTGCCGATAGGCATTTCAGTTATAGAAGCCGATAGGCATTTCAAATATAGGTGCCGATAGCCATTCCAGATATGGTTGCCGATAGGCATTTCAAATATAGGTGCTGATAGGCATTTCAGATGTAGATTCCGATAGACATTTCAAAAATAGGTGCCGATAGGCATTTCAGATATAGGTGCCGATAGGCATTTCAGATGTAGTTGCCGATTGGCATTTTAAAAATAGGTGCCGATATGCATTTCAGATATATAAGCCGATAGGCATTTCAAATATAGGTGCCGATAGGCATTCCAGATATGGTTGCCGATAGGCATTTCAAATATAGGTGCTGATAGGCATTTCAGATGTAGTTTCCGATAGGCATTTCAAAAATTGGTGCCGATAGGCATTTCAGATATAGGTGCCGATAGGCATTTCAGATATAGTTGCCGATTGGCATTTTAAAATAGGTGCCGATAGGCATTTCAGATATAGAAGCCGATAGGTATTTCAAATATAAGTGTCGATAGGCATTTCAGATATGGTTGCCGATAGGCATTTCAAATATAGGTGCTGATAGGCATTTCAGATGTAGTTTCCGATAGGCATTTCAAAAATAGGTGCCGATAGGCATTTCAGATATTGGTGCCGATAGGCATTTCAGATATAGTTGCCGATTGGCATTTTAAAAAGAGGTGCCGATAGGAATTTCAGATATAGAAGCCGATAGGCATTTTAAATACAGGTGCCGATAGGCATTCCAGATATGGTTGCCGATAGGCATTTCAAATATAGGTGCTGATAGGCATTTCAGATGTAGTTTCCGATAGGCATTTCAAAAATAGGTGCCGATAGGCATTTCAGATATAGGTGCCGATAGGCATTTCAGACATAGTTGCCAATTGGCTTTTTAAAAATAGGTGCCGATAGGCATTTCAGATACAGAAGCCGATAGACATTTCAAATATAGGTGCCGATAGGCATTCCAGATATGGTTGCCGATAGGCATTTCAAATATAGGTGCTGATAGGCATTTTAGATGTAGTTTCCGATAGGCATTTCAAAAATTGATGCCGATAGGCATTTCAGATATAGGTGCCGATAGGCATTTCAGATATATTTGCCGATAGGCATTTAAAATATAGGTGCCGATAGGCATTTCAAATATAGGTGTCGATAGGCATTTCAGATGTAAATGCCGAAAGGCATTTTAGATATAGGTGCCGATAGGCATTTCTGATGTGGTTGCTGATAAGCATTTCAAATATAGGTGCTGATAGGCATTTCAGATGTAGTTTTCGATAGGCATTTCAAAAATAGGTGCCGGTAGTTATTTCAGATATAGGTGCCGATAGGCACTTCAGATATAGTTGCCGATTGGCATTTTAAAAATAGGTGCCGATAGGCATTTCAGATATAGAAGCCGATAGGCATTTCAAATATAGGTGCCGATAGGCATTCCAGATATGGTTGCCGATAGGCATTTCAAATATAAGTGCTGATATGCATTTAAAATATAGGTGCCGATAGGCATTTCAAATATAGGTGTCGATAGGCATTTCAGATATAAATGCCGAAAGGAACATCAGATATAGGTGCCGATAGGCATTTCTGATGTGGTTGCCGATAGGCATTTCAAATATAGGTGCTGATAGGCATTTCAGATGTAGTTTTCGATAGGCGTTTCAAAAATAGGTGCCGATAGGCATTTCAGATATAGGTGCCGATAGGCACTTCAGATATAGTTGCCGATTGGCAATTTAAAAATAGGTGCCGATAGGCATTTCAGTTATAGAAGCCGATAGGCATTTCAAATATAGGTGCCGATAGCCATTCCAGATATGGTTGCCAATAGGCATTTCAAATATAGGTGCTGATAGGCATTTCAGATGTAGATTCCGATAGACATTTCAAAAATAGGTGCCGATAGGCATTTCAGATATAGGTGCCGATAGGCATTTCAGATATAGTTGCCGATTGGCATTTTAAAAATAGGTGCCGATAGGCATTTCAGATATAGAAGCCGATAGGCATTTCAAATATTGGTGATGATAGGCATTCCAGATATGGTTGCCGATAGGCATTTCAAATATAGGTGCTAATAGGCATTTCAGATGTAGTTTCCGATAGGCATTTCAAAAATTGGTGCCGATAGGCATTTCAGATATAGGTGTTGATAGTCATTTCAGATATAGTTGCCGATTGGCATTTTAAAAATATGTGCCGATAGGCATTTCAGATATAGAAGCCGATAGGTATTTCAAATATTGGTGCTGATAGGCATTTCAGATGTAGTTTCCGATAGGCATTTCAAAAATAGGTGCCGATAGGCATTTCAGATATAGGTGCCGATAGGGATTACAGATATAGTTGCCGATTGGCATTTTAAAAATAGGTGCCGATAGGCATTTCAGATATAGAAGCCGATAGGCATTTCAAATATAGGTGCCGATAGGCATTCCAGATATGGTTGCCGATAGGCATTTCAAATATAGGTGCTGATAGGCATTTCAGATGTAGTTTCCGATAGGCATTTCAAAAATTGGTGCCGATAGGCATTTCAGATATAGGTGCTGATAGGCATTTCAGATGTAGTTGCCGATTGGCATTTTAAAAATAGGTGCCGATAGGCATTTCAGATATAGAAGCCGATAGGCATTTCAAATATAGGTGCCGATAGGCATTCCTGATATGGTTGCCGATAGGCATTTCAAATATAGGTGCTGATAGGCATTTTATATGTAGTTTCCGATAGGCATTTCAAAAATAGGTGCCGATAGGCATTTCAGATATAGGTTCCGATAGGCATTTGAGATATAGTGTCCGATTGGCATTTTAAAAAAAGGTGCCGATAGGCATTTCAGATATAGAAGCCGATAGGCATTTCAAATATAGGTGCCGATAAGCATTCCAGATATGGTTGCCGATAGGCATTTCAATAATAGGTGTTGATAGGCATTTCAGATGTAGTTTCCGATAGGCATTTCAAAAATTGGTGCCGATAGGCATTTCAGATATAGGTGCCGATAGGCATTTCAGATATAGAAGCCGATAGGTATTTCAAATATAAGTGTCGATAGGCATTTCAGATATGGTTGCCGATAGGCATTTCAAATATTGGTGCTGATAGGCATTTCAGATATAGTTGCCGATTGACATTTTAGAAATAAGTGCCGATAGGCATTTCAGATATAGAAGCCGATAGGTATTTCAAATATAGGTGTTGATAGGCATTTCAGATATGGTTGCCGATAGCATTTCAAATATAGGTGCTGATATGCATTTCAGATGAAGTTTCCGATAGGCATTTCAAAAATAGGTGCCGATAGGTGCCGATAGGCATTTCAGATATAGGTGCCGATAGGCATTTCAGATATAGTTGCCGATTGGCATCTTAAAAATAGGTGCCGATAGGCATTTTAGATATAGTTTCCGATAGGCATTTCAAAAATTGGTGCCGATAGGCATTTCAGATATTGGTGCCGATAGGCATATCAGATATAGTTGCCGATAGGCATTTAAAATATAGGTGCCGATAGGATTTCAAATATAGGTGTCGATAGGCATTTCATATATAAATGCCGAAAGGCATTTCAGATATAGGTGCCGATAGGCATTTCTGATGTGGTTGCCGATAGGCATTTCAAATATATGTGCTGATAGGCATTTCAGATGTAGTTTTCGATAGGCATTTCAAAAATAGTTGCCGATAGGCATTTCAGATATAGGTGCCGATAGGCACTTCAGATATAGTTGCCGATTGGCATTTTAAAAATAGGTGCCGATAGGCATATCAGTTATAGAAGCCGATAGGCATTTCAAATATAGGTGCCGATAGCCATTCCAGATATGGTTGCCGATAGGCATTTCAAAAATAGGTGCCGATAGGCATTTCAGGTATAGGTGCCGATAGGCATTTCAGATATAGTTGCCGATTGGCATATTAAAAATAAGTGCCGATAGGCATTTCAGATATAGAAGCCGATAGGCATTTCAAATATAGGTGCCGATAGGCATTCCAGATATGGTTGCCGATAGGCATTTCAAATATAGGTGCTGATAGGCATTTCAGATGTAGTTTCCGATAGGCATTTCAAAAATTGGTGCCGATAGGCATTTCAGATATAGGTGCCGATAGGCATTTCAGATATAGTTGCCGATTGGCATTTTAAAAATAGATGCCGATAGGCATTTCAGATATAGAAGCCGATAGGTATTTCAAATATAGGTGTCGATAGGCATTTCAAATATAGTTGCCGATAGGCATTTCAAATATTCGTGCTGATAGGCATTTCAGATGTAGTTTCCGATAGGCATTTCAAAAATAGGTGCCGATAGGCATTTCAGATATAGGTGCCGATAGGCATTTCAGATATAGTTGCCGATTGGCATTTTAAAAATAGGTGCCGATAGGCATTTCAGATATAGAAGCCGATAGGCATTTCAAATATAGGTGCCGATAGGCATTCCAGATATGGTTGCCGATAGGCATTTCAAATATAGGTGCTGATAGGCATTTCAGATGTAGTTTCAGATAGGCATTTCAAAAATAGGTGCCGATAGGCATTTCAGATATAGGTGCCGATAGGCATTTCAGATATAGTTGCCGATTGGCATTTTAAAAATAGGTGCCGATAGGCATTTCAGATATAGATGCCGACAGGCATTTCAAATATAGGTGCCGATAGGCATTCCTGATATGGTTGCCGATAGGCATTTCAAATATAGGTGCTGATAGGCATTTCAGATGTAGTTTCTGATAGGCATTTCAAAAATAGGTGCCGATAGGCATTTCAGATATAGGTGCCGATAGGCATTTCAGATATAGTTGCCGATTGGCATTTTAAAAATAGGTGCCGATAGGCATTTCAGATATAGAAGCCGATAGGCATTTCAAATATAGGTGCCGATAAGCATTCCAGATATGGTTGCCGATAGGCATTTCAAATATAGGTGCTGATAGGCATTTCAGATGTAGTTTCCGATAGGCATTTCAAAAATTGGTGCCAATAGGCATTTCAGATATAGGTGCCGATAGGCATTTGAGATATAGTTGCCGATTGGCATTTTAAAAATAGGTGCCGATAGGCATTTCAGATATAGAAGCCGATAGGTATTTCAAATATAGGTGTCGATAGGCATTTCAGATATGGTTGCCGATAGGCATTTCAAATATAGGTGCTGATAGGCATTTCAGATGTAGTTTCCGATAGGCATTTCAAAAATAGGTGCCGATAGGCTTTTCAGATATAGGTGCCGATAGGCATTTCAGATATAGTTGCCGATTGGCATTTTAAAACTAGGTGTCGATAGGCATTTCAGATATAGAAGCCGATAGGTATTTCAAATATAGGTGTCGATAGGCATTTCAGATATGGTTGCCGATAGACATTTCAAATATAGGTGCTGATAGGCATTTCAGATGTAGTTTCCGATAGGCATTTCAAAAATAGGTGCCGATAGGCATTTCAGATATAGGTGCTGATAGGCATTTCAGATATAGTTGCCAATTGGCATTTTAAAAATATGTGCCGATAGGCATTCCAGATATGGTTGCCGATAGGCATTTCAAATATAGGTGCTGATAGGCATTTTAGATGTAGTAACCGATAGGCATTTAAAAAATTGTTGCCGATAGGCATTTCAGATATAGGTGCCGATAGGCACTTCAGATATAGTTGCCGATTGACATTTTAAAAATAGGTGCCGATAGGCATATCAGTTATAGAAGCCGATAGGCATTTCAAATATAGGTGCCGATAGCCATTCCAGATATGGTTGCCTATAGGCATTTCAAATATAGGTGCTGATAGGCATTTCAGATGTAGATTCCAATAGGCATTTCAAAAATAGGTGCCGATAGGCATTTCAGGTATAGGTGCCGATAGGCATTTCAGATATAGTTGCCGATTGGCATATTAAAAATAGGTGCCGATAGGCATTTCAGATATAGAAGCCGATAGGCATTTCAAATATAGGTGCCGATAGGCATTCCAGATATGGTTGCCGATAGGCATTTCAAATATAGGTGCTGAGAGGCATTTCAGATGTAGTTTCCGATAGGCATTTCAAAAATTGGTGCCGATAGGCATTTCAGATATAGGTGCCGATAGGCATTTCAGATATAGTTGCCGATTGGCATTTTAAAAATAGATGCCGATAGGCATTTCATATATAGAAGCCGATAGGTATTTCAAATATAGGTGTCGATAGGCATTTCAGATATAGTTGCCGATAGGCATTTCAAATATTGGTGCTGATAGGCATTTCAGTTGTAGTTTACGATAGGCATTTCAAAAATAGGTGCCGATAGGCATTTCAGATATAAGTGCCGATAGGCATTTCAGATATAGTTGCCGATTGGCATTTTAAAAATAGGTGCCGATAGGCATTTCAGATATAGAAGCCGATAGGCATTTCAAATATAGGAGCCGATAAGCATTCCAGATATGGTTGCCGATAGACATTTCAAATATAGGTGCTGATAGGCATTTCAGATGTAGTTTCCGATAGGCATTTCAAAAATAGGTGCCGATAGGCATTTCAGATATAGGTGCCGATAAGCATTTCAGATATAGTTGCCAATTGGCATTTTAAAAATAGGTGACGATAGGCATTTCAGATATAGAAGCCGATAGGCATTTCAAATATAGGTGCCGATAGGCATTCCAAATATGGTTGCCGATAGGCATTTCAAATATAGGTGCTGATAGGCATTTTAGATGTAGTTACCGATAGGCATTTAAAAAATTGATGCCGATAGGCATTTCATAAATAAGTGCCGATAGGCATTTCAGATATAGTTGCCGATTGGCATTTTAAAAACAGGTGCCGATAGGCATTTCAGATATAGAAGCCAATAGGTATTTCAAATATAGGTGTCGATAGGCATTTCAGATATGGTTGCCGATAGGCATTTCAAATATAGGAGCAGATAGGCATTTCAGATGTATTTTCCGAAAGGCATTTTAAAAATAGGTGCCGATAGGCATTTCAAATATAGGTGCTGATAGGCATTTTAGATGTAGTTACCGATAGGCATTTAAAAAATTGATGCCGATAGGCATTTCATATATAGGTGCCGATAGGCATTTCAGATATAGTTGCCGATTGGCATTTTAAAAATAGGTGCCGATAGGCATTTCAGATATAGAAGCCGATAGACATTTCAAATATAGGTGCCGATAGGCATTCCAGATATGGTTGCCGATAGGCATTTCAAATATAAGTGCTGATAGGCATTTCAGATGTAGTTTCCGATAGGCATTTCAAAAATAGGTACCGATAGGCATTTCAGATATAGGTGCCGATAGGCATTTCAGATATAGTTGCCGATTGGCATTTTAAAAATAGGTGTCGATAGGCATTTCAGATATAGAAGCCGATAGGCATTTCAAATATAGGTGCCGATAGGCATTCCAGATATGGTTGCCGATAGGCCGTTCAAATATAGGTGCTGATAGGAATTTTAGATGTAGTTTCCGATAGGCAATTTAAAAATTGATGTCGATAGGCATTTCAGATATAGTTGCCGATAGGCATTTCAGATATAGTTGCCGATTGGCATTTTTAAAACAGGTGCCGATAGGCATTTCAGATATAGAAGCCGATAGGTATTTCAAATATAGGTGTCGATAGGCATTCCAGATATGGTTGCCGATAGGCATTTCAAATATAGGAGCAGATAGGCATTTCAGATGTAGTTTCCGAAAGGCATTTCAAAAATAGGTGCCGATAGGCATTTCAGATATAGGTGCCGATAGGCATTTCAGATATAGTTGCCGATTGGCATTTTAAAAATAGGTCCCGATAAGCATTTCAGATATAGAAGCCGATAGGCATTTCAAATATAGGTGCCGATAGGCATTCCAGATATTGTTGCCGATAGGCATTTCAAATATAAGTGCTGATAGGCATTTCAGATGTAGTTTCCGATAGGCATTTCAAAAATAGGTACCGATAGGCATTTCAGATATAGGTGCCGATAGGCATTTCAGAAATAGTTGCCAATTGGCATTTTAAAAATAGGTGTCGATAGGGATTTCAGATATAGAAGCCGCCGATAAGCATTTCGAATATAGGTGCCGATAGGCATTCCAGATATAGAAGCCGATAGGCATTTCAAATATAGGTGCTGATAGGCATTTCAGATGTTGTTTCCGATAGGCATTCCAAAAATTGGTGCCGATAGGCATTTCAGATATAGGTGCCGATAGGCATTTCAGATATAGTTGCCGATTGGCATTTTAGAAATAAGTGCCGATAGGCATTTCAGATATAGAAGTCGATAGGTATTTGAAATATAGGTGTCGATAGGCATTCCAGATATGGTTGCCGATAGGCATTTCAAATATAAGTGCTGATAGGCATTTAAAATATAGGTGCCGGTAGGCATTTCAAATATAGGTGTCGATAGGCATTTCAGCTATAAATGCCGAAAGGCATTTCAGATATAGGTGCCGATAGGCATTTCTGATGTGGTTGCCGATAGGCATTTCAAATATAGGTGCTGATAGGCATTTCAGATGTAGTTTTCGATAGGCATTTCAAAAATAGGTGCCGATAGGCATTTCAGATATAGGTGCCGATAGGCACTTCAGATATAGTTGCCGATTGGCATTTTAAAAAAAGGTGCCGATAGGCATTTCAGATATAGAAGCCGATAGGCATTTCAAATATAGGTGCCGATAGCCATTCCAGATATGGTTGCCGATAGGCATTTCAAATATAGGTGCTGATAGGCATTTGAGATGTAGATTCCGATAGACATTACAATAAAATAGGTGCCGTTAGGCATTTCAGATATAGGTGCCGATAGGCATTTCAGATATAGTTGCCGATTGGCATTTTAAAAATAGGTGCCGATAGGCATTTCAGATATAGAAGCCGATAGGCATTTTAAATATGGGTGCCGATAGGCATTCCAGATATGGTTGCCGATAGGCATTTCAAATATAGGTGCTAATAGGCATTTCAGATGTAGTTTCCGATAGGAATTTCAAAAATTGGTGCCGATAGGCATTTCAGATATAGGTGCCGATAGGCATTTCAGATATAGTTGCCGATTGGCATTTTAAAAATAGGTGCCGATAGGCATTTCAGATATAGAAGCCGATAGGTATTTCAAAAATAGGTGTCGATAGGCATTTCAGATATGGTTGCCGATAGGCATTTCAAATATTGGTGCTGATAGGCATTTCAGATGTAGTTTCCGATAGGCATTTCAAAAATAGGAGCCGATAAGCATTTCAGATATAGGTGCCGATAGGCATTACAGATATAGTTGCCGATTGGCATTTTAAAAATAGGTGCCGATAGGCATTTCAGTTATAGAAGCCGATAGGCATTTCAAATATAGGTGCAGATAGGCACTCCAGATATGGTTGCCGATAGGCATTTCAAATATAGGTGCTGATAGGCATTTCAGATGTAGTTTCCGATAGGCATTTCAAAAATAGGTGCCGATAGGCATTTCAGATATAGGTGCCGATAGTCATTTCAGATATAGTTGCCGATTGGCATTTTAAAAATAGGTGCCGATAGGCATTTCAGATATAGAAGCCAATAGGCATTTCAAATATAGGTGCCGATAGGCATTCCTGATATGGTTGCCGATAGGCATTTCAAATATAGGTGCTGATAGGCATTTTAGATGTTGTTTCCGATTTGCATTTCAAAAATAGGTGCCGATAGGCATTTCAGATATAGATTCCGATAGGCATTTCAGATATAGTTGCCGATTGGCATTTTAAAAATAGGTGCCGATAGGCATTTCAGATATAGAAGCCGATAGGCATTTTAAATATAGGTGCCGATAAGCATTCCAGATATGGTTGCCGATAGGCATTTCAAATATAGGTGCTGATAGGCATTTCAGATGTAGTTTCCGATAGGCATTTCAAAAATTGGTGCCGATAGGCATTTCAGATATAGGTGCCGATAGGCATTTCAGATATAGTTGCCGATTGGCATTTTAAAATAGGTGCCGATAGGCATTTCAGATATAGAAGCCGATAGGTATTTCAAATATAAGTGTCGATAGGCATTTCAGATATGGTTGCCGATAGGCATTTCAAATATAGGTGCTGATAGGCATTTCAGATGTATTTTCCGATAGGCATTTCAAAAATAGGTGCCGATAGGCATTTCAGATATAGGTGCCGATAGGCATTTTAGATATAGTTGCCGATTGGCATTTTAAAAATAGGTGTCGATAGGCATTTCAGATATAGAAGCCTATAGGCATTTCAAATATAGGTGTCGATAGGCATTTCAGATATGTTTGCCGATAGGCATTTCAAATATAGGTGCTGATAGGCATTTCAGATGTAGTTTCCGATAGGCATTTCAAAAATAGGTGCCGATAGGCATTTCAGATATTGGTGCCGATAGGCATTTCAGATATAGTTGCCGATTGGCATTTTAAAAATAGGTGCCGATAGGAATTTCAGATATAGAAGCCGATAGGCATTTTAAATATAGGTGCCGATAGGCATTCCAGATATGGTTGCCGATAGGCATTTCAAATATAGGTGCTGATAGGCATTTCAGATGTAGTTTCCGATAGGCATTTCAAAAATAGGTGCCGATAGGCATTTCAGATATAGGTGCCGATAGGCATTTCAGATATAGTTGCCAATTGGCATTTTAAAAATAGGTGCCGATAGGCATTTCAGATACAGAAGCCGATAGACATTTCAAATATAGGTGCCGATAGGCATTCCAGATATGGTTGCCGATAGGCATTTCAAATATAGGTGCTGATAGGCATTTTAGATGTAGTTACCGATAGGCATTTAAAAAATTGATGCCGATAGGCATTTCATAAATAAGTGCCGATAGGCATTTCAGATATAGTTGCCGATTGGCATTTTAAAAACAGGTGCCGATAGGCATTTCAGATATAGAAGCCAATAGGTATTTCAAATATAGGTGTCGATAGGCATTTCAGATATGGTTGCCGATAGGCATTTCAAATATAGGAGCAGATAGGCATTTCAGATGTATTTTCCGAAAGGCATTTCAAAAATAGGTGCCGATAGGCATTTCAGATATAGTTGCCGATAGGCATTTCAGATATATTTGCCGATAGGCATTTAAAATATAGGTGCCGATAGGCATTTCAAATATAGGTGTCGATAGGCATTTCAGATATAAATGCCGAAAGGCATTTCAGATATAGGTGCCGATAGGCATTTCAGATATAGGTGCCGATAGGCACTTTAGATATAGTTGCCGATTGGCAATTTAAAAATAGGTGCCGATAGGCATTTCAGATATAGAAGCCGATAGGCATTTCAAATATAGGTGCCGATAGCCATTCCAGATATGGTTGCCGATAGGCATTTCAAATATTCGTGCTGATAGGCATTTCAGATGTAGTTTCCGATAGGCATTTCAAAAATAGGTGCCGATAGGCATTTCAGATATAGGTGCCGATAGGCATTTCAGATATAGTTGCCGATTGGCATTTTAAAAATAGGTGCCGATAGGCATTTCAGATATAGAAGCCGATAGGCATTTCAAATATAGGTGCCGATAGGCATTCCAGATATGGTTGCCGATAGGCATTTCAAATATAGGTGCTGATAGGCATTTCAGATGTAGTTTCCGATAGGCATTTCAAAAATAGGTGCCGATAGGCATTTCAGATATAGGTGCCGATAGGCATTTCAGATATAGTTGCCGATTGGCATTTTAAAAATAGGTGCCGATAGGCATTTCAGATATAGAAGCCGATAGGCATTTTAAATATAGGTGCCGATAAGCATTCCAGATATGGTTGCCGATAGGCATTTCAAATATAGGTGCTGATAGGCATTTCAGATGTAGTTTCCGATAGGCATTTCAAAAATTGGTGCCAATAGGCATTTCAGATATATGTGCCGATAGGCATTTGAGATATAGTTGCCGGTTGGCATTTTAAAAATAGGTGCCGATAGGCATTTCAGATATAGAAGCCGATAGGTATTTCAAATATAGGTGTCGATAGGCATTTCAGATATGGTTGCCGATAGGCATTTCAAATATAGGTGCTGATAGGCATTTCAGATGTAGTTTGCGATAGGCATTTCAAAAATAGGTGCCGATAGGCATTTCAGATATAGGTGCCGATAGGCATTTCAGATATAGTTGCCGATTGGCATTTTAAAACTAGGTGTCGATAGGCATTTCAGATATAGAAGCCGATAGGTATTTCAAATATAGGTGTCGATAGGCATTTCAGATATGGTTGCCGATAGGCATTTCAAATATAGGTGCTGATAGGCATTTCAGATGTAGTTTCCGATAGGCATTTCAAAAATAGGTGCCGATAGGCATTTCAGATATAGGTGCTGATAGGCATTTCAGATATAGTTGCCAATTGGCATTTTAAAAATATGTGCCGATAGGCATTCCAGATATGGTTGCCGATAGGCATTTCAAATATAGGTGCTGATAGGCATTTTAGATGTAGTAACCGATAGGCATTTAAAAAATTGTTGCCGATAGGCATTTCAGATATAGGTGCCGATAGGCATTTCAGATATAGTTGCCGATTGGCATTTTAAAAACAGGTGCCGATAGGCATTTCAGATATAGAAGCCGATAGGTATTTCAAATATAGGTGTCGATAGGCATTTCAGATATGGTTGCCGATAGGCATTTAAAATATAGGAGCAGATAGGCATTTCAGATGTATTTTCCGAAAGGCATTTCAAAAATAGGTGCCGATAGGCATTTCAGATATAGGTGCCGATAGGCATTTCAGATATAGTTGCCGATAGGCATTTCAGATATAGAAGCCGATAGACATTTCAAATATAGGTGCCGATAGGCATTCCAGATATGGTTGCCGATAGGCATTTCAAATATAAGTGCTGATAGGCATTTCAGATGTAGTTTCCGATAGGCATTTCAAAAATAGGTACCGATAGGCATTTCAGATATAGGTGCCGATAGGCATTTCAGATATAGTTGCCGATTGGCATTTTAAAAATAGGTGTCGATAGGCATTTCAGATATAGAAGCCGATAGGCATTTCAAATATATGTGCCGATAGGCATTCCAGATATGGTTGCCGATAGGCCGTTCAAATATAGGTGCTGATAGGAATTTTAGATGTAGTTTCCGATAGGCATTTCAAAAATTGATGCCGATAGGCATTTCAGATATAGGTGCCGATAGGCATTTCAGATATAGTTACCGATTGGCATTTTAAAAACAGGTGCCGATAGGCATTTCAGATATAGAAGCCGATAGGTATTTCAAATATAGGTGTCGATAGGCATTCCAGATATGGTTGCCGATAGGCATTTCAAATATAGGAGCAGATAGGCATTTCAGATGTTGTTTCCGAAAGGCATTTCAAAAATAGGTGCCGATAGGCATTTCAGATATATGTACCGATAGGCATTTCAGATATAGTTGCCGATTGGCATTTTAAAAATAGGTCCCGATAGGCATTTCAGATATAGAAGCCGATAGGCATTTCAAATATAGGTGCCGTTAGGCATTTCAGAAATAGTTGCCAATTGGCATTTTAAAATAGGTGTCGATAGGGATTTTAGATATAGAAGCCGGTAGGCATTTCGAATATAAGTGCCGATAGGCATTCCAGATATAGAAGCCGATAGGCATTTCAAATATAGGTGCTGATAGGCATTTCAGATGTAGTTTCCGATAGGCATTCCAAAAATTGGTGCCGATAGGCATTTAAAATATAGGTGCCGATAGGCATTTCAAATATAGGTGTCGATAGGCATTTCAGATATAAATGCCGAAATGCATTTCAGATATAGGTGCCGATAGGCATTTCTGATGTGGTTGCCGATAGGCATTTCAAATATAGATGCTGATAGGCATTTCAGATGTAGATTCCGATAGACATTTCAAAAATAGGTGCCGATAGGCATTTCAGATATAGGTGCCGATAGGCACTTCGGATATAGTTGCCGATTGGCATTTTAAAAATAGGTGCCGATAGGCATTTCAGATATAGAAGCCGATAGGCATTTCAAATATAGGTGCCGATAGCCATTCCAGATATGGTTGCCGATAGGCATTTCAAATATAGGTGCTGATAGGCATTTCAGATGTAGATTCCGATAGACATTTCAAAAATAGGTGCCGATAGGCATTTCAGATATAGGTGCCGATAGGCATTTCAGATATAGTTGCCGATTGGCATTTCAAAAATAGGTGCCGATAGGCATTTCAGATATAGAAGCCGATAGGCATTTCAAATATGGGTGCCGATAGGCATTCCAGATATGGTTGCCGATAGGCATTTCAAATATAGGTGCTAATAGGCATTTCAGATGTAGTTTCCGATAGGCATTTCAAAAATTGGTGCCGATAGGCATTTCAGATATAGGTGTTGATAGTCATTTCAGATATAGTTGCCGATTGGCATTTTAAAAATAGGTGCCGATAGGCATTTCAGATATAGAAGCCGATAGGTATTTCAAATATAGGTGTCGATAGGCATTTCAGATATGGTTGCCGATAGGCATTTCAAATATTGGTGCTGATAGGCATTTATGATGTAGTTTCCGATAGGCATTTCAAAAATAGGTGCCGATAGGCATTTCAGATATAGGTGCCGATAGGCATTACAGATATAGTTGCCGATTGGCATTTTAAAAATAGGTGCCGATAGGCATTTCAGATATAGAAGCCGATAGGCATTTCAAATATAGGTGCCGATAGGCATTCCAGATATGGTTGCCGATAGGCATTTCAAATATAGGTGCTGATAGGCATTTTAGATGTAGTTTCCGATAGGCATTTCAAAAATAGGTGCCGATAGGCATTTCAGATATAGGTGCCGATAGGCATTTCAGATATAGTTGCCGATTGGCATTTTAAAATAGGTGCCGATAGGCATTTCAGATATAGAAGCCGATAGGCATTTCAAATATAGGTGCCGATAGGCATTCCTGATATGGTTGCCGATAGGCATTTCAAATATAGGTGCTGATAGGCATTTTAGATGTAGTTTCCGATAGGCATTTCAAAAATAAGTGCCGATAGGCATTTCAGATATAGGTTCCGATAGGCATTTCAGATATAGTTGCCGATTGGCATTTTAAAAATAGGTGCCGATAGGCATTTCAGATATAGAAGCCGATAGGCATTTCAAATATAGGTGCCGATAAGCATTCCAGATATGGTTGCCGATAGGCATTTCAATAATAGGTGTTGATAGGCATTTCAGATGTAGTTTCCGATAGGCATTTCAAAAATTGGTGCCGATAGGCATTTCAGATATAGGTGCCGATAGGCATTTTAGATATAGAAGCCGATAGGTATTTCAAATATAAGTGTCGATAGGCATTTCGGATATGGTTGCCGATAGGCATTTCAAATATTGGTGCTGATAGGCATTTCAGATATAGTTGCCGATTGACATTTTAGAAATAAGTGCCGATAGGCATTTCAGATATAGAAGCCGATAGGTATTTCAAATATAGGTGTTGATAGGCATTTCAGATATGGTTGCCGATAGGCATTTCAAATATAGGTGCTGATATGCATTTCAGATGTAGTTTCCGATAGGCATTTCAAAAATAGGTGCCGATAGGCATTTCAGATATAGGTGCCGATAGGCATTTCAGATATAGTTGCCGATTGGCATCTTAAAAATAGGTGCCGATAGGCATTTTAGATGTAGTTTCCGATAGGCATTTCAAAAATTGGTGCCGATAGGCATTTCAGATATAGGTGCCGATAGGCATATCAGATATAGTTGCCGATAGGCATTTAAAATATAGGTGCCGATAGGATTTCAAATATAGGTGTCGATAGGCATTTCATATATAAATGCCGAAAGGCATTTCAGATATAGGTGCCGATAGGCATTTCTGATGTGGTTGCCGATAGGCATTTTAAATATATGTGCTGATAGGCATTTCAGATGTAGTTTTCGATAGGCATTTCAAAAATAGTTGCCGATAGGCATTTCAGATATAGGTGCCGATAGGCACTTCAGATATAGTTGCCGATTGGCATTTTAAAAATAGGTGCCGATAGGCATATCAGTTATAGAAGCCGATAGGCATTTCAAATATAGGTGCCGATAGCCATTCCAGATATGGTTGTCTATAGGCATTTCAAATATAGGTGCTGATAGGCATTTCAGATGTAGATTCCAATAAACATTTCAAAAATAGGTGCCGATAGGCATTTCAGGTATAGGTGCCGATAGGTATTTCAGATATAGTTGCCGATTGGCATATTAAAAATAGGTGCCGATAGGCATTTCAGATATAGAAGCCGATAGGCATTTTAAATATAGGTGCCGATAGGCATTCCAGATATGGTTGCCGATAGGCATTTCAAATATAGGTGCTAAGAGGCATTTCAGATGTAGTTTCCGATAGGCATTTCAAAAATTGGTGCCGATAGGCATTTCAGATATAGGTGCCGATAGGCATTTCAGATATAGTTGCCGATTGGCATTTTAAAAATAGATGCCTATAGGCATTTCAGATATAGAAGCCGATAGGTATTTCAAATATAGGTGTCGATAGGCATTTCAGATATAGTTGCCGATAGGCATTTCAAATATTGGTGCTGATAGGCATTTCAGTTGTAGTTTCCGATAGGCATTTCAAAAATAGGTGCCGATAGGCATTTCAGATATAGGTGCCGATAGGCATTTCAGATATAGTTGCCGATTGGCATTTTAAAAATAGGTGCCGATAGGCATTTCAGATATAGAAGCCGATAGGCATTTCAAATATAGGAGCCAATAAGCATTCCAGATATAGTTGCCGATAGGCATTTCAAATATAGGTGCTGATAGGCATTTCAGATGTAGTTTCCGATAGGCATTTCAAAAATAGGTGCCGATAGGCATTTCAGATATAGGTGCCGATAAGCATTTCAGATATAGTTGCCAAATGGCATTTTAAAAATAGGTGCCGATAGGCATTTCAGATATAGAAGCCGATAGGCATTTCAAATATAGGTGCCGATAGGCATTCCAAATATGGTTGCCGATAGGCATTTCAAATATAGGTGCTGATAGGCATTTTAGATGTAGTTACCGTTAGGCATTTAAAAAATTGATGCCGATAGGCATTTCATATATAAGTGCCGATAGGCATTTCAGATATAGTTGCCGATTGGCATTTTAAAAACAGGTGCCGATAGGCATTTCAGATATAGAAGCCAATAGGTATTTCAAATATAGGTGTCGATAGGCATTTCAGATATGGTTGCCGATAGGCATTTCAAATATAGGTGCCGATAGGCATTTCAGATATAGTTGCCGATTGGCATTTTAAAAATAGGTGCCGATAGGCATTTCAGATATAGAAGCCGATAGACATTTCAAATATAGGTGCCGATAGGCATTCCAGATATGGTTGCCGATAGGCATTTCAAATATGAGTGCTGATAGGCATTTCAGATGTAGTTTCCGATAGGCATTTCAAAAATAGGTACCGATAGTCATTTCAGATATAGGTGCCGATAGGCATTTCAGATATAGTTGCCGATTGGCATTTCAAAATAGGTGTCGATAGGCATTTCAGATATAGAAGCCAAAAGGCATTTCAAATATAGGTGCCGATAGGCATTCCAGATATGGTTGCCGATAGGCCGTTCAAATATAGGTGCTGATAGGAATTTTAGATGTAGTTTCCGATAGGCAATTTAAAAATTGATGCCGATAGGCATTTCAGATATAGTTGCCGATAGGCATTTCAGATATAGTTGCCGATTGGCATTTTTAAAACAGGTGCCGATAGGCATTTCAGATATAGAAGCCGATAGGTATTTCAAATATAGGTGTCGATAGGCATTCCAGATATGGTTGCCGATAGGCATTTCAAATATAGGAGCAGATAGGCATTTCAGATGTAGTTTCCGAAAGGCATTTCAAAAATAGGTGCCGATAGGCATTTCAGATATAGGTGCCGATAGGCATTTCAGATATAGTTGCCGATTGGCATTTTAAAAATAGGTCCCGATATGCATTTCAGATATAGAAGCCGATAGGCATTTCAAATATAGGTGCCGATAGGCATTCCAGATATTGTTGCCGATAGGCATTTCAAATATAAGTGCTGATAGGCATTTCAGATGTAGTTTCCGATAGGCATTTCAAAAATAGGTACCGATAGGCATTTCAGATATAGGTGCCGATAGGCATTTCAGAAATAGTTGCCAATTGGCATTTTAAAAATAGGTGTCGATAGGGATTTCAGATATAGAAGCCGCCGATAAGCATTTCGAATATAGGTTCCGATAGGCATTCCAGATATAGAAGCCGATAGGCATTTCAAATATAGGTGCTGATAGGCATTTCAGATGTTGTTTCCGATAAGCATTCCAAAAATTGGTGCCGATAGGCATTTCAGATATAGGTGCCGATAGGCATTTCAGATATAGTTGCCGATTGGCATTTTAGAAATAAGTGCCGATAGGCATTTCAGATATAGAAGCCGATAGGCATTTCAAATATAGGTGTCGATAGGCATTCCAGATATGGTTGCCGATAGGCATTTCAAATATAAGTGCTGATAGGCATTTAAAATATAGGTGCCGATAGGCATTTCAAATATAGGTGTCGATAGGCATTTCAGCTATAAATGCCGAAAGGCATTTCAGATATAGGTGCCGATAGGCATTTCTGATGTGGTTGCCGATAGGCATTTCAAATATAGGTGCTGATAGGCATTTCAGATGTAGTTTTCGATAGGCATTTCAAAAATAGGTGCCGATAGGCATTTCAGATATAGGTGCCGATAGGCACTTCAGATATAGTTGCCGATTGGCATTTTAAAAAAAGGTGCCGATAGGCATTTCAGATATAGAAGCCGATAGGCATTTCAAATATAGGTGCCGATAGCCATTCCAGATATGGTTGCCGATAGGCATTTCAAATATAGGTGCTAATAGGCATGTCAGATGTAGTTTCCGATAGGAATTTCAAAAATTGGTGCCGATAGGCATTTCAGATATAGGTGCCGATAGGCATTTCAGATATAGTTGCCGATTGGCATTTTAAAATAGGTGCCGATAGGAATTTCAGATATAGAAGCCGATAGGTATTTCAAAAATAGGTGTCGATAGGCATTTCAGATATGGTTGCCGATAGGCATTTCAAATATTGGTGCTGATAGGCATTTCAGATGTAGTTTCCGATAGGCATTTCAAAAATAGGTGCCGATAGGCATTTCAGATATAGGTGCCGATAGGCAATACAGATATAGTTGCCGATTGGCATTTTAAAAATAGGTGCCGATAGGCATTTCAGTTATAGAAGCCGATAGGCATTTTTAATATAGGTGCCGATAGGCACTCCAGATATGGTTGCCGATAGGCATTTCAAATATAGGTGCTGATAGGCATTTCAGATGTAGTTTCCGATAGGCATTTCAAAAATATGTGCCGATAGGCATTTCAGATATAGGTGCCGATAGTCATTTCAGATATAGTTGCCGATTGGCATTTTAAAAATAGGTGCCGATAGGCATTTCAGATATAGAAGCCGATAGGCATTTCAAATATCGGTGCCGATAGGCATTTCAAATATCGGTGCCGATAGGCATTCTTGATATGGTTGCCGATAGGCATTTCAAATATAGGTGCTGATAGGCATTTTAGATGTAGTTTCCGATGGGCATTTCAAAAATAGGTGCCGATAGGCATTTCAGATATAGATTCCGATAGGCATTTCAGATATAGTTGCCGATTGGCATTTTAAAAATAGGTGCCGATAGGCATTTCAGATATAGAAGCCGATAGGCATTTTAAATATAGGTGCCGATAAGCATTCCAGATATGGTTGCCGATAGGCATTTCAAATATAGGTGCTGATAGGCATTTCAGATGTAGTTTCCGATAGGCATTTCAAAAATTGGTGCCGATAGGCATTTCAGATATAGGTGCCGATAGGCATTTCAGATATAGTTGCCGATTGGCATTTTAAAATAGGTGCCGATAGGCATTTCAGATATAGAAGCCGATAGGTATTTCAAATATAAGTGTCGATAGGCATTTCAGATATGGTTGCCGATAGGCATTTTAAATATAGGTGCTGATAGGCATTTCAGATGTATTTTCCGATAGGCATTTCAAAAATAGGTGCCGATAGGCATTTCAGATATAGGTGCCGATAGGCATTTTAGATATAGTTGCCGATTGGCATTTTAAAAATAGGTGTCGATAGGCATTTCAGATATAGAAGCCTATAGGCATTTCAAATATAGGTGTCGATAGGCATTTCAGATATGTTTGCCGATAGGCATTTCAAATATAGGTGCTGATAGGCATTTCAGATGTAGTTTCCGATAGGCATTTCAAAAATAGGTGCCGATAGGCATTTCAGATATAGGTGCCGATAGGCATTTCAGATATAGTTGCCAATTGGCATTTTAAAAATAGGTGCCGATAGGCATTTCAGATACAGAAGCCGATAGACATTTCAAATATAGGTGCCGATAGGCATTCCAGATATGGTTGCCGATAGGCATTTCAAATATAGGTGCTGAGAGGCATTTTAGATGTAGTTTCCGATAGGCATTTCAAAAATTGATGCCGATAGGCATTTCAGATATAGGTGCCGATAGGCATTTCAGATATAGTTGCCGATTGGCATTTTAAAAACAGGTGCCGATAGGCATTTCAGATATAGAAGCCGGTAGGTATTTCAAATATGGGTGTCGATAGGCATTTCAGATATGGTTGCCGATAGGCATTTCAAATATAGGAGCAGATAGGCATTTCAGATGTATTTTCCGAAAGGCATTTCAAAAATAGGTGCCGATAGGCATTTCAGATATAGGTGCCGATAGGCATTTCAGATATATTTGCCGATAGGCATTTAAAATATAGGTGCCGATAGGCATTTCAAATTTAGGTGTCGATAGGCATTTCAGATATAAATGCCGAAAGGCATTTCAGATATAGGTGCCGATAGGCATTTCTGATGTGGTTGCCGATAAGCATTTCAAATATAGGTGCTGATAGGCATTTCAGATGTAGTTTTCGATAGGCATTTCAAAAATAGGTGCCGGTAGGTATTTCAGATATAGGTGCCGATAGGCACTTCAGATATAGTTGCCGATTGGCAATTTAAAAATAGGTGCCGATAGGCATTTCAGATATAGAAGCCGATAGGCATTTCAAATATAGGTGCCGATAGGCATTCCAGATATGGTTGCCGATAGGCATTTCAAATATAAGTGCTGATAGGCATTTAAAATATAGGTGCCGATAGGCATTTCAAATATAGGTGTCGATAGGCATTTCAGATATAAATGCCGAAAGGCATTTCAGATATAGGTGCCGATAGGCATTTCTGATGTGGTTGCAGATAGGCATTTCAAATATAGGTGCTGATAGGCATTTCAGATGTAGTTTTCGATAGGCATTTCAAAAATAGGTGCCGATAGGCATTTCAGATATAGGTGCCGATAGGCACTTCAGATATAGTTGCCGATTGGCAATTTAAAAATAGGTGCCGATAGGCATTTCAGATATAGAAGCCGATAGGCATTTCAAATATAGGTGCCGATAGCCATTCCAGATATGGTTGCCGATAGGCATTTAAATATAGGTGCTGATAGGCATTTCAGATGTAGATTCCGATAGACATTTCAAAAATAGGTGCCGATAGGCATTTCAGATATAGGTGCCGATAGGCATTTCAGATATAGTTGCCGATTGGCATTTTTAAAATAGGTGCCGATAGGCATTTCAGATATAGTAGCCGATAGGCATTTCAAATATTGGTGCCGATAGGCATTCCAGATATGGTTGCCGATAGGCATTTCAAATATAGGTGCTGATAGGCATTTCAGATGTAGTTTCCGATAGGCATTTCAAAAATAGGTGCCGATAGGCATTTCAGATATAGGTGCCGATAGGCATTTCAGATGTAGTTGCCGATTGGCATTTTAAAAATAGGTGCCGATAGGCATTTCAGATATAGAAGCCGATAGGCATTTCAAATATAGGTGCCGATTGGCATTCCAGATATGGTTGCCGATAGGCATTTCAAATATAGGTGCTGATAGGCATTTCAGATGTAGTTTCCGATAGGCATTTCAAAAATAGGTGCCGATAGGCATTTCAGATATAGGTGCCGATAGGCATTTCAGATGTAGTTGCCGATTGGCATTTTAAAAATAGGTGCCGATAGGCATTTCAGATATAGAAGCCGATAGGCATTTCAAATATAGGTGCCGATAGGCATTCCTGATATGGTTGTCGATAGGCATTTCAAATATAGGTGCTGATAGGCATTTTATATGTAGTTTCCGATAGGCATTTCAAAAATAGGTGCCGATAGGCATTTCAGATATAGGTTCCGATAGGCATTTCAGATATAGTTGCCGATTGGCATTTTAAAAATAGGTGCCGATAGGCATTTCAGATATAGAAGCCGATAGGCATTTCAAATATAGGTGCCGATAAGCATTCCAGATATGGTTGCCGATAGGCATTTCAATAATAGGTGTTGATAGGCATTTCAGATGTAGTTTCCGATAGGCATTTCAAAAATTGGTGCCGATAGGCATTTCAGATATAGGTGCCGATAGGCATTTCAGATATAGAAGCCGATAGGTATTTCAAATATAAGTGTCGATAGGCATTTCAGATATGGTTGCCGATAGGCATTTCAAATATTGGTGCTGATAGGCATTTCATATATAGTTGCCGATTGACATTTTAGAAATAAGTGCCGATAGGCATTTCAAATATAGGTGCTGATATGCATTTCAGATGTAGTTTCCGATAGGCATTTCAAAAATAGGTGCCGATCGGCATTTCAGATATAGGTGCCGATAGGCATTTCAGATATAGTTGCCGATTGGCATCTTAAAAATAGGTGCCGATAGGCATTTTAGATATAGTTTCCGATAGGCATTTCAAAAATTGGTGCCGATAGGCATTTCAGATATTGGTGCCGATAGACATATCAGATATAGTTGCCGATAGGCATTTAAAATATAGGTGCCGATAGGATTTCAAATATAGGTGTCGATAGGCATTTCATATATAAATGCCGAAAGGCATTTCAGATATAGGTGCCAATAGGCATTTCTGATGTGGTTGCCGATAGGCATTTCAAATATATGTGCTGATAGGCATTTCAGATGTAGTTTTCGATAGGCATTTCAAAAATAGTTGCCGGTAGGCATTTCAGATATAGGTGCCGATAGGCACTTCAGATATAGTTGCCGATTGGCATTTTAAAAATAGGTGCCGATAGGCATATCAGTTATAGAAGCCGATAGGCATTTCAAATATAGGTGCCGATAGCCATTCCAGATATGGTTGCCGATAGGCATTTCAAATATAGGTGCTGATAGGCATTTCAGATGTAGATTCCATGAGGCATTTCAAAAATTGGTGCCGATAGGCATTTCAGGTATAGGTGCCGATAGGCATTTCAGATATAGTTGCCGATTGGCAAATTAAAAATAAGTGCCGATAGGCATTTCAGATATAGAAGCCGATAGGCATTTCAAATATAGGTGCCGATAGGCATTCCAGATATGGTTGCCGATAGGCATTTCAAATATAGGTGCTGATAGGCATTTCAGATGTAGTTTCCGATAGGCATTTCAAAAATTGGTGCCGATAGGCATTTTAGATATAGGTGCCGATAGGCATTTCAGATATAGTTGCCGATTGGCATTTTAAAAATAGATGCCGATAGGCATTTCAGATATAGAAGCCGATAGGTATTTCAAATATAGGTGTCGATAGGCATTTCAGATATAGTTGCTGATAGGCATTTCAAATATTCGTGCTGATAGGCATTTCAGATGTAGTTTCCGATAGGCATTTCAAAAATAGGTGCCGATAGGCATTTCAGATATAGGTGCCGATAGGCATTTCAGATATAGTTACCGATTGGCATTTTAAAAATAGGTGCCGATAGGCATTTCAGATATACAAGCTGATAGGCATTTTAAATATAGGAGCCGATAGGCATTCCAGATATGGTTGCCGATAGGCATTTCAAATATAGGTGCTGATAGGCATTTCAGATGTAGTTTCCGATAGGCATTTCAAAAATAGGTGCCGATAGGCATTTCCGATATAGGTGCCGACAGGCATTTCAAATATAGGTGCCGATAGGCATTCCTGATATGGTTGCCGATAGGCATTTCAGATAAAGTTTCTGATAGGCATTTCAAAAATAGGTGCCGATAGGCATTTCAGATATAGGTGCCGATAGGCATTTCAGATATAGTTGCCGATTGGCATTTTAAAAATAGGTGCCGATAGGCATTTCAGATATAGAAGCCGATAGGCATTTCAAATATAGGTGCCGATAAGCATTCCAGATATGGTTGCCGATAGGCATTTCAAATATAGGTGCTGATAGGCATTTCAGATGTAGTTTCCGATAGGCATTTCAAAAATTGGTGCCAATAGGCATTTCAGATATAGGTGCCGATAGGCATTTGAGATATAGTTGCCGATTGGCATTTTAAAAATAGGTGCCGATAGGCATTTCAGATATAGAAGCCGATAGGTATTTCAAATATAGGTGTCGATAGGCATTTCAGATATGGTTGCCGATAGGCATTTCAAATATAGGTGCTGATAGGCATTTCAGATGTAGTTTCCGATAGGCATTTCAAAAAAAGGTGCCGATAGGCATTTCAGATATAGGTGCCGATAGGCATTTCAGATATAGTTGCCGATTGGCATTTTAAAAATAGGTGCCGATAGGCATTCCAGATATGGTTGCCGATAGGCATTTCAAATATAGGTGCTGATAGGCATTTTAGATGTAGTAACCGATAGGCATTTAAAAAATTGTTGCCGATAGGCATTTCAGATATAGGTGCCGATAGGCATTTCAGATATAGTTGCCGATTGGCATTTTAAAAACAGGTGCCGATAGGCATTTCATATATAGAAGCCGATAGGTATTTCAAATATAGGTGCCGATAGGCATTCCAGATATGGTTGCCGATAGGCATTTCAAATATAAGTGCTGATAGGCATTTCAGATGTAGTTTCCGATAGGCATTTCAAAAATAGGTACCGATAGGCATTTCAGATATAGGTGCCGATAGGCATTTCAGATATAGTTGCCGATTGGCATTTTAAAAATAGGTGTCGATAGGCATTTTAGATATAGAAGCCGATAGGCATTTCAAATATAGGTGCCGATAGGCATTCCAGATATGGTTGCCGATAGGCCGTTCAAATATAGGTGCTGATAGGAATTTTAGATGTAGTTTCCGATAGGCATTTCAAAAATTGATGCCGATAGGCATTTCAGGTATAGGTGCCGATAGGCATTTCAGATATAGTTACCGATTGGCATTTTAAAAACAGGTGCCGATAGGCATTTCAGATATAGAAGCCGATAGGTATTTCAAATATAGGTGTCGATAGGCATTCCAGATATGGTTGCCGATAGGCATTTCAAATATAGGAGCAGATATGCATTTCAGATGTTGTTTCCGAAAGGCATTTCAAAAATAGGTGCCGATAGGCATTTCAGATATATGTACCGATAGGCATTTCAGATATAGTTGCCGATTGGCATTTTAAAAATAGGTCCCGATAGGCATTTCATATATAGAAGCCGATAGGCATTTCAAATATAGGTGCCGATAGGCATTCCAGATATGTTTGCCGATAGGCATTTCAAATATAGGTGCTGATAGGCATTTCATATGTGGTTTCCGATAGGCATTTCAAAAATAGGTACCGATAGGCATTTCAGATATAGGTGCCGATAGGCATTTCAGAAATAGTTGCCAATTGGCATTTTAAAAATAGGTGTCGATAGGGATTTCAGATATAGAAGCCGGTAGGCATTTCGAATATAAGTGCCGATAGGCATTCCAGATATAGAAGCCGATAGGCATTTCAAATATAGGTGCTGATAGGCATTTCAGATGTAGTTTCCGATAGGCATTTCAAAAATAGGTGTCGATAGGCATTTCAGATATAGGTGCCGATAGGCATTTCAGATATATTTGCCGATTGGCATTTTAAAAATAGGTGCCGATAGGCATTTCAGATATAGAAGCCGATAGGCATTTCAAATATAGGTGCCGATAGGCATTCCTGATATGGTTGCCAATAGGCATTTCAAATATAGGTGCTGATAGGCATTTTAGATGTAGTTTCCGATAGGCATTTCAAAAATAAGTGCCGATAGGCATTTCAGATATAAGTTCCGATAGGCATTTCAGATATAGTTGCCGATTGGCATTTTAAAAATAGGTGCCGATAGGCATTTCATATATAGAAGCCGATAGGCATTTCAAATATAGGTGTTGATAGGCATTTCAGATATGGTTGCCGATAGGCATTTCAAATATAGGTGCTGATATGCATTTCAGATGTAGTTTCCGAAGGCATTTCAAAAATAGGAGCCGATAGGCATTTCAGATATAGGTGCCGATAGGCATTTCAGATATAGTTGCCGATTGGCATCTTAAAATTAGGTGCCGATAGGCATTTTAGATGTAGTTTCCGATAGGCATTTCAAAAATTGGTGCCGATAGGCATTTCAGATATAGGTGCCGATAGGCATATCAGATATAGTTGCCGATAGGCATTTAAAATATAGGTGCCGATAGGATTTCAAATATAGGTGTCGATAGGCATTTCATATATAAATGCCGAAAGGCATTTCAGATATAGGTGCCGATAGGCATTTCTGATGTGGTTGCCGATAGGCATTTTAAATATGTGTGCTGATAGGCATTTCAGATGTAGTTTTCGATAGGCATTTCAAAAATAGTTGCCGATAGGCATTTCAGATATAGGTGCCGATAGGCACTTCAGATATAATTGCCGATTGGCATTTTAAAAATAGGTGCCGATAGGCATATCAGTTATAGAAGCCGATAGGCATTTCAAATATAGGTGCCGATAGCCATTCCAGATATGGTTGCCGATAGGCATTTCCAATATAGGTGCTGATAGGCATTTCAGATGTAGATTCCAATAGGCATTTCAAAAATAGGTGCCGATAGGCATTTCAGGTATAGGTGCCGATAGGCATTTCAGATATAGTTGCCGATATGCATATTAAAAATAGGTGCCGATAGGCATTTCAGATATAGAAGCCGATAGGCATTTCAAATATAGGTGCCGATAGGCATTCCAGATATGGTTGCCGATAGGCATTTCAAAAATAGGTGCCGATAGGCATTTCAGGTATAGGTGCCGATAGGCATTTCAGATATAGTTGCCGATTGGCATATTAAAAATAGGTGCCGATAGGCATTTCAGATATAGAAGCCGATAGGCATTTCAAATATAGGTGCCGATAGGCATTCCAGATATGGTTGCCGATAGGCATTTTAAATATAGGTGCTGAGAGGTATTTCAGATGTAGTTTCCGATAGGCATTTCAAAAATTGGTGCCGATAGGCATTTCAGATATAGGTGTCGATAGGCATTTCAGATATAGTTGCCGATTGGCATTTTAAAAATAGATGCCGATAGGCATTTCAGATATAGAAGCCGATAGGTATTTCAAATATAGGTGTCGATAGGCATTTCAGATATAGTTGCCGATAGGCATTTCAAATATTGGTGCTGATAGGCATTTCAGATGTAGTTTCCGATAGGCATTTCAAAAATAGGTGCCGATAGGCATTTCAGATATAGGTGCCGATAGGCATTTCAGATATAGTTGCCGATTGGCATTTTAAAAATAGGTGCCGATAGGCATTTCAGATATAGAAGCCGATAGGCATTTCAAATATAGGTGCCGATAGGCATTCCAGATATGGTTGCCGATAGGCATTTCAAATATAGGTGCTGATAGGCATTTCAGATGTAGTTTCCGATAGGCATTTCAAAAATAGGTGCCGATAGGCATTTCAGATATAGGTGCCGATAGGCATTTCAGATATAGTTGCCGATTGGCATTTTAAAAATAGGTGCCGATAGGCATTTCAGATATAGAAGCCGACAGGCATTTCAAATATAGGTGCCGATAGGCATTCCTGATATGGTTGCCGATAGGCATTTCAAATATAGGTGCTGATAGGCATTTCAGATGTAGTTTCTGATAGGCATTTCAAAAATAGGTGCCGATAGGCATTTCAGATATAGGTGCCGATAGGCATTTCAGATATAGTTGCCGATTGGCATTTTAAAAATAGGTGCCGATAGGCATTTCAGATATAGAAGCCGATAGGCATTTCAAATATAGGTGCCGATAAGCATTCCAGATATGGTTGCCGATAGGCATTTCAAATATAGGTGCTGATAGGCATTTCAGATGCAGTTTCCGATAGGCATTTCAAAAATTGGTGCCAATAGGCATTTCAGATATAGGTGCCGATAGGCATTTGAGATATAGTTGCCGATTGGCATTTTAAAAATAGGTGCCGATAGGCATTTCAGATATAGAAGCCGATAGGTATTTCAAATATAGGTGTCGATAGGCATTTCAGATATGGTTGCCGATAGGCATTTCAAATATAGGTGCTGATAGGCATTTCAGATGTAGTTTCCGATAGGCATTTCAAAAATAGGTGCCGATAGGCATTTCAGATATAGGTGCCGATAGGCATTTCAGATATAGTTGCCGATTGGCATTTTAAAACTAGGTGTCGATAGGCATTTTAGATATAGAAGCCGATAGGCATTTCAAATATAGGTGCCGATAGGCTTTCCAGATATGGTTGCCGATAGGCATTTCAAATATAGTTGCTGATGGGCATTCCAGATGTATTTTCCGATAGGCATTTCAAAAATTGGTGCCGATAGGCATTTCAGATATAGGTGCCGATAGGCATTTCAGATATAGTTACCGATTGGCATTTTAAAAATAGGTGCCTATAGGCATTTCAGATATACAAGCCGATAGGCATTTTAAATATAGGAGCCGATAGGCATTCCAGATATGGTTGCCGATAGGCATTTCAAATATAGGTGCTGATAGGCATTTCAGATGTAGTTTCCGATAGGCATTTCAAAAATAGGTGCCGATAGGCATTCCAGATATGGTTGCCGATAGGCATTTCAAATATAGGTGCTGATAGGCATTTTAGATGTAGTAACCGATAGGCATTTAAAAAATTGTTGCCGATAGGCATTTCAGATATAGGTGCCGATAGGCATTTCAGATATAGTTGCCGATTGGCATTTTAAAAACAGGTGCCGATAGGCATTTCAGATATAGAAGCCGATAGGTATATCAAATATAGGTGTCGATAGGCATTTCAGATATGGTTGCCGATAGGCATTTAAAATATAGGAGCAGATAGGCATTTCAGATGTATTTTCCGAAAGGCATTTCAAAAATAGGTGCCGATAGGCATTTCAGATATAGGTGCCGATAGGCATTTCAGATATAGTTGCCGATTGGCATTTTAAAAATAGGTGCCGATAGGCATTTCAGATATAGAAGCCGATAGACATTTCAAATATAGGTGCCGATAGGCATTCCAGATATGAATGCCGATAGGCATTCCAAATATAAGTGCTGATAGGCATTTCAGATGTAGTTTCCGATAGGCATTTCAAAAATAGGTACCGATAGGCATTTCAGATATAGGTGCCGATAGGCATTTCAGATATAGTTGCCGATTGGCATTTTAAAAATAGGTGTCGATAGGCATTTCAGATATAGAAGCCAAAAGGCATTTCAAATATAGGTGCCGATAGGCATTCCAGATATGGTTGCCGATAGGCCGTTCAAATATAGGTGCTGATAGGAATTTTAGATGTATTTTCCGACAGGCATTTCAAAAATTGATGCCGATAGGCATTTCAGATATAGGTGCCGATAGGCATTTCAGATATAGTTACCGATTGGCATTTTAAAAACAGGTGCCGATAGGCATTTCAGATATAGAAGCCGATAGGCATTTCAAATATAGGTGCCGATAGGCATTCCAGATATGTTTGCCGATAGGCATTTCAAATATAAGTGCTGATAGGCATTTCAGATGTAGTTTCCGATTGGCATTTCAAAAATAGGTACCGATAGGCATTTCAGTATTAGGTGCCGATAGGCATTTCAGAAATAGTTGCCAATTGGCATTTTAAAAATAGGTGTCGATAGGGATTTCAGATATAGAAGCCGGTAGGCATTTCGAATATAGGTGCCGATAGGCATTCCAGATATAGAAGCCGATAGGCATTTCAAATATAGGTGCTGATAGGCATTTCAGATGTTGTTTCCGATAGGCATTCCAAAAATTGGTGCCGATAGGCATGTCAGATATAGGTGCCGATAGGCATTTCAGATATAGTTGCCGATTGGCATTTTAGAAATAAGTGCCGATAGGCATTTCAGATATAGAAGCCGATAGGTATTTCAAATATAGGTGTCGATAGGCATTTCAGATATGGTTGCCGATAGGCATTTCAAATATAGGTGCTGATAGGCATTTTAGATGTAGTTTCCGATAGGCATTCCAAAAATTGGTGCCGATAGGCATTTCAGATATAGGTGCCGATAGGCATTTCAGATATAGTTGCCGATTGGCATTTTAGAAATAAGTGCCGATAGGCATTTCAGATATAGAAGATGATAGGTATTTCAAATATAGGTGCCGATAGGCATTTCAGATTTAGGTGCCGATAGGCATTTCAGATATAGTTGCCGATTCGCATTTTAAAAATAGGTGCCGATAGGCATTTCAGATATAGAAGCCAATAGGCATTTCAAATATAGGTGCCGATAGGCATTCCAGATATAATCGCCGATAGGCATTTCAAATATAAGTGCTGATAGGCGTTTAAAATATAGGTGCCGATAGGCATTTCAACTATAGGTGTCGATAGGCATTTCAGATATAAATGACGAAAGGCATTTCAGATATAGGTGCCGATAGGCATTTCTGATGTGGTTGCCGATAGGCATTTCAAATATAGGTGCTGATAGGCATTTCAGATGTAGTTTTCGATAGGCATTTCAAAAATAGGTGTCGATAGGCATTTCAGATATAGGTGCCGATAGGCACTTCAGATATAGTTGCCGATTGGCATTTTAAAAATAGGTGCCGATAGGCATTTCAGATATAGAAGTCGATAGGCATTTCAAATATAGGTGCCGATAGCCATTCCAGATATGGTTGCCGATAGGCATTTCAAATATAGGTGCTGATAGGCATTTCAAATGTAGATTCCGATAGACATTTCAAAAATAGGTGCCGATAGGCATTTCAGATATAGTTGCCGATAGGCATTTCAGATATAGTTGCCGATAGGCATTTTAAAAATAGGTGCCGATAGGCATTTCGGATATAGAAGCCGATAGGCATTTCAAATATGGGTGCCGATAGGCATTCCAGATATGGTTGCCGATAGGCATTTCAAATATACGTGCTGATAGGCATTTCAGATGTAGTTTCCGATAGGCATTTCAAAAATTGGTGCCGATAGGCATTTCAGATATAGGTGCCGATAGGCATTTCAGATATAGTTGCCGATTGGCATTTTAAAAATAGGTGCCGATAGGCATTTCAGATATAGAAGCCGATAGGTATTTCAAATATAGGTGTCGATAGGCATTTCAGATATAGAAGCCGATAGGTATTTCAAATATAGGTGTCGATAGGCATTCCTGATATGGTTGCCGATAGGCATTTCAAATATAGGTGCTGATAGGCATTTCAGATGTAGTTTCTGATAGGCATTTCAAAAATAGGTGCCGATAGGCATTTTAGATATAGGTGCCGATAGGCATTTCAGATATAGTTGCCGATAGGCATTTCAAAAATTGGTGCCGATAGGCATTTCAAATATAGGTGCCGATAGCCATTCCAGATATGGTTGCCGATAGGCATTTCAAATATACGTGCTGATAGGCATTTCAGATGTAGTTTCCGATAGGCATTTCAAAAATTGGTGCCGATAGGCATTTCAAATATAGGTGCCGATAGCCATTCCAGATATGGTTGCCGATAGGCATTTCAAATATTGGTGCTGATAGGCATTTCAGATGTAGTTTCCGATAGGCATTTCAAAAATAGGTGCCGATAGGCATTTCAGAAATAGGTGCCGATAGGCATTACAGATATAGTTGCCGATTGGCATTTTAAAAATAGGTGCCGATAGGCATTTCAGATATAGAAGCCGATAGGCATTTCAAATATAGGTGCCGATAGGCATTCCAGATATGGTTGCCGATAGGCATTTCAAATATAGGTGCTGATAGGCATTTGAGATGTAGTTACCGATAGGCATTTCAAAAATAGGTGCCGATAGGCATTTCAGATATAGGTGCCGATAGGCATTTCAGATATAGTTGCCGATTGGCATTTTAAAAATAGGTGCCGATAGGCATTTCAGATATAGAAGCTGATAGGCATTTCAAATATAGGTGCCGATAGGCATTTCAGATATAGAAGCCGATAGGTATTTCAAATATAGGTGTCGATAGGCATTCCTGATATGGTTGCCGATAGGCATTTCAAATATGGGTGCTGATAGGCATTTCAGATGTAGTTTCTGATAGGCATTTCAAAAATAGGTGCCGATAGGCATTTTAGATATAGGTGCCGATAGGCATTTCAGATATAGTTGCCGATTGGCATTTTAAAAATAAGTGCCGATAGGCATTTCAGATATAGAAGCCGATAGGCATTTCATATATAGGTGCCGATAAGCATTCCAGATATGGTTGCCGATAGGCATTTCAAATATAGGTGCCGATAGGCATTCCAGATATGGTTGCCGATAGGCATTTCTAATATAGTTGCTGATAGGCATTCCAGATGTATTTTCCGATAGGCATTTCAAAAATTGGTGCCGATAGGCATTTCAGATATAGGTGCCGATAGGCATTTTAAAAATAGGTGCCGATAGGCTTTTCAGATAATGAAGCCGATAGGCATTTCAAATATAGGAGCCGATAGGCATTCCAGATATGGTTGCCGATAGGCATTTCAAATATAGGTGCTGATAGGCATTTTAGATGTAGTTACCGATAGGCATTTAAAAAATGGATGCCGATAGGCATTTCATATATAGGTGCCGATAGGCATTTCAGATATAGTTGTTGATTGGCATTTTAAAAATAGGTGCCGATAGGCATTTCAGATATAGAAGCCGATAGGCATTTCAAATATAGGTGCCGATAGGCATTCCTGATATGGTTGCCGATAGGCATTTCAAATATAGGTGCTGATAGGCATTTCAGATGTTGTTTCCGATAGGCATTTCAAAAATAGGTGCCGATAGGCATTTCAGATATAGGTGCCGATAGGATTTTCAGATATAGTTGCCGATTGGCATTTTAAAAATAGGTGCCGATAGGCATTTCAGATATAGAAGCCGATAGGCATTTCAAATATAGGTGCCGATAGGCATTCCTGATATGGTTGCCGATAGGCATTTCAAATATAGGTGCTGATAGGCATTTCAGATGTAGTTTCTGATAGGCATTTCAAAAATAGGTGCCGATAGGCATCTCAGATATAGGTGCCGATAGGCATTTCAGATATAGTTGCCGATTGGCATTTTTAAAACAGGTGCCGATAGGCATTTCAGATATAGAAGACGATAGGCATTTCAAATATAGGTGCCGATAAGCATTCCAGATATGGTTGCCGATAGGCATTTCAAATATAGGTGCTGATAGGCATTTCAGATGTAGTTTCCGATAGGCATTTCAAAAATTGGTGCCAATAGGCATTTCAGATATAGGTGCCGATAGGCATTTCAGATATAGTTGCCGATTGGCATTTTAAAAATAGGTGCCGATAGGCATTTCAGATATAGAAGCCGATAGGTATTTCAAATATAGGTGTCGATAGGCATTTCAGATATGGTTGCCGATAGGCATTTCAAATATAGGTGCTGATAGGCATTTCAGATGTAGTTTCCGATAGGCAATTCAAAAATAGGTGCCGATAGGCATTTCAGATATAGGTGCCGATAGGCATTTCAGATATAGTTACCGATTAGCATTTTAAAAACAGGTGCCGATAGGCATTTCAGATATAGAAGCCGATAGGCATTTCAAATATAGGTGCCGATAGGCATTCCAGATATGTTTGCCGATAGGCATTTCAAATATAAGTGCATTAGGCATTTCAGATGTAGTTTCCGATAGGCATTTCAAAAATAGGTACCGATAGGCATTTCAGTATTAGGTGCCGATAGGCATTTCAGAAATAGTTGCCAATTGGCATTTTAAAAATAGTTGTCGATAGGGATTTCAGATATAGAAGCCGGTAGGCATTTCGAATATAGGTGCCGATAGGCATTCCAGATATAGAAGCCGATAGGCATTTCAAATATAGGTGCTGATAGGCATTTCAGATGTAGTTTTCGATAGGCATTCCAAAAATTGGTGCCGATAGGCATGTCAGATATAGGTGCCGATAGGCATTTCAGATATAGTTGCCGATTGGCATTTTAGAAATAAGTGCCGATAGGCATTTCAGATATAGAAGCCGATAGGTATTTCAAATATAGGTGTCGATAGGCATTTCAGATATGGTTGCCGATAGGCATTTCAAATATAGGTGCTGATAGGCATTTTAAAAATAGGTGCCGATAGGCATTTCAGATATAGAAGCCAATAGGCATTTCAAATATAGGTGCCGATAGGCATTCCAGATATAATTGCCGATAGGCATTTCAAATATACGTGCTGATAGGCGTTTAAAATATAGGTGCCGATAGGCATTTCAACTATAGGTGTCGATAGGCATTTCAGATATAAATGCCGAAAGGCATTTCAGATATAGGTGCCGATAGGCATTTCTGATGTGGTTGCCGATAGGCATTTCAAATATAGGTGCTGATAGGCATTTCAGATGTAGTTTTCGATAGGCATTTCAAAAATAGGTGCCGATAGGCATTTCAGATATAGGTGCCGATAGGCACTTCAGATATAGTTGCCGATTGGCATTTTAAAAATAGGTGCCGATAGGCATTTCAGATATAGAAGCCGATAGGCATTTCAAATATAGGTGCCGATAGCCATTCCAGATATGGTTGCCGATAGGCATTTCAAATATAGGTGCTGATAGGCATTTAAAATATAGGTGCCGATAGGCATTTCAAATATAGGTGTCGATAGGCATTTCAGATATAAATGCCGAAAGGCATTTCAGATACAGGTGCCGATAGGCATTTCTGATGTGGTTGCCGATAGGCATTTCAAATATAGGTGCTGATAGGCATTTCAGATGTAGTTTTCGATAGGCATTTCAAAAATAGGTGCCGATAGGCATTTCAGATATAGGTGCCGATAGGCACTTCAGATATAGTTGCCGATTGGCATTTTAAAAATAGGTGCCGATAGGCATTTCAGATATAGAAGCCGATAGGCATTTCAAATATAGGTGCCGATAGCCATTCCAGATATGGTTGCCGATAGGCATTTCAAATATAGGTGCTGATAGGCATTTCAGATGTAGATTCCGATAGACATTTCAAAAATAGGTGCCGATAGGCATTTCAGATATAGGTGCCGATAGGCATTTCAGATATAGTTGCCGATTGGCATTTTAAAAATAGGTGCCGATAGGCATTTCAGATATAGAAGCCGATAGGCATTTCAAATATGGATGCCGATAGGCATTCCAGATATGGTTGCCGATAGGCATTTCAAATGTAGGTGCTAATAGGCATTTCAGATGTAGTTTCCGATAGGCATTTCAAAAATTGGTGCCGATAGGCATTTCAGATATAGGTGCCGATAGGCATTTCAGATATAGTTGCCGATTGGCATTTTAAAAATAGGTGCCGATAGGCATTTCAGATATAGAAGCCGATAGGTATTTCAAATATAGGTGTCGATAGGCATTTCAGATATGGTTGCCGATAGGCATTTCAAATATTGGTGCTGATAGGCATTTCAGATGTATTTTCCGAAGGGCATTTCAAAAAAGGGTGCCGATAGGCATTTCAGATATAGGTGCCGATAGGCATTTCAGATATAGTTGCCGATTGGCATTTTAAAAATAGGTGCCGTTAGGCATTTCAGATATAGAAGCCGATAGGCATTTCAAATATAGGTGCCGATAGGCATTCCAGATATGGTCGCCGATAGGCATTTCAAATATAGGTACTGATAGGCATTTCAGATGTAGTTTCCGATAGGCAATTCAAAAATAGGTGCCGATAGGCATTTCAGATATAGGTGCCGATAGGCATTTCAGATATAGTTGCCGTAAGGCATTTTAAAAATAAGTGCCGATAGGCATTCCAGATATAGTTGCCGATAGGCATTTCAAATATAGTTGCTGATAGGCATTCCAGATGTATTTTCCGATAGGCATTTCAAAAATTGGTGCCGATAGGCATTTCAGATATAGGTGCCGATAGGCATTTTAGATATAGAAACCGATTGGCATTTTAAAAATAGGTGCCGATAGGCATTTCAGATATAGAAGCCGATAGGTATTTCAAATATAGGTGTCGATAGGCATTTCAGATATGGTTGCCGATAGGCATTTCTAATATAGGTGCTGATAGGCATTTCAGATGTAGTTTCCGATAGGCATTTCAAAAATAGGTGCCGATATGCATTTCAGATATAGGTGCCGATAGGCATTTCAAATATAGTTGCCGATTGGCATTTTAAAAATAGGTGCCGATAGGCATTTCAGATATAGAAGCCGATAGGCATTTCAAATATAGGTGCCGATAGGCATTCCAGATATGGTTGCCGATAGGCATTTCAAATATATGTGCTGATAGGCATTTAAAATATAGGTGCCGATAGGCATTTCAAATATAGGTGTCGATAGGCATTTCAGATATAAATGCCGAAAGGCATTTCAGATATAGGTGCCGATAGGCATTTCTGATGTGGTTGCCGATAGGCATTTCAAATATAGGTGCTGATAGGCATTTCAGATGTAGTTTTCGATAGGCATTTCAAAAATAGGTGCCGATAGGCATTTCAGATATAGGTGCCGATAGGCACTTCAGATATAGTTGCCGATTGGCATTTTAAAAATAGGTGCCGATAGGCATTTCAGATATAGAAGCCGATAGGCATTTCAAATATAGGTGCCGATAGCCATTCCAGATATGGTTGCCGATAGGCATTTCAAATATAGGTGCTGATAGGCATTTCAGATGTAGATTCCGATAGACATTTCAAAAATAGGTGCCGATAGGCATTTCAGATATAGGTGCCGATAGGCATTTCAGATATAGTTGCCGATTGGCATTTTAAAAATAGGTGCCGATAGGCATTTCAGATAGAGAAGCCGATAGGCATTTCAAATATGGATGCCGATAGGCATTCCAGATATGGTTGCCGATAGGCATTTCAAATATAGGTGCTAATAGGCATATCAGATGTAGTTTCCGATAGGCATTTCAAAAATTGGTGCCGATAGGCATTTCAGATATAGGTGCCGATAGGCATTTCAGATATAGTTGCCGATTGGCATTTTAAAAATAGGTGCCGATAGGCATTTCAGATATAGAAGCCGATAGGTATTTCAAATATAGGTGTCGATAGGCATTTCAGATATGGTTGCCGATAGGCATTTCAAATATTGGTGCTGATAGGCATTTCAGATGTATTTTCCGAAGGGCATTTCAAAAATAGGTGCCGATAGGCATTTCAGATATAGGTGCCGATAGGCATTTCAGATATAGTTGCCGATTGGCATTTTAAAAATAGGTGCCGTTAGGCATTTCAGATATAGAAGCCGATAGGCATTTCAAATATAGGTGCCGATAGGCATTCCAGATATGGTTGCCGATAGGCATTTAAAATATAGGTGCTGATAGGCATTTCAGATGTAGTTTCCGATAGGCATTTCAAAAATATGTGCCGATAGGCATTTCAGATATAGGTGCCGATAGGCATTTCAGATATAGTTGCCGATTGGCATTTTAAAAATAGGTGCCGATAGGCATTCCAGATATAGTTGCCGATAGGCATTTCAAATATAGTTGCTGATAGGCATTCCAGATGTATTTTCCGATAGGCATTTCAAAAATTGGTGCCGATAGGCATTTCAGATATAGGTGCCGATAGGCATTTTAGATATAGAAACCGATTGGCATTTTAAAAATAGGTGCCGATAGGCATTTCAGATATAGAAGCCGATAGGTATTTCAAATATAGGTGTCGATAGGCATTTCAGATATGGTTGCCGATAGGCATTTCTAATATAGGTGCTGATAGGCATTTCAGATGTAGTTTCCGATAGGCATTTCAAAAATAGGTGCCGATAGGCATTTCAGATATAGGTGCCGATACGCATTTCAGATATAGTTACCGATTGGCATTTTAAAAATAGGTGCCGATAGGCATTTCAGATATACAAGCTGATAGGCATTTTAAATATAGGAGCCGATAGGCATTCCAGATATGGTTGCCGATAGGCATTTCAAATATAGGTGCTGATAGGCATTTCAGATGTAGTTTCCGATAGGCATTTCAAAAATAGGTGCCGATAGGCATTTCAGATATAGGTGCTGATAGGCATTTCAGATATAGTTGCCAATTGGCATTTTAAAAATAGGTGCCGATAGGCATTCCAGATATGGTTGCCGATAGGCATTTCAAATATAGGTGCTGATAGGCATTTTAGATGTAGTAACCGATAGGCATTTAAAAAATTGTTGCCGATAGGCATTTCAGATATAGGTGCCGATAGGCATTTCAGATATAGTTGCCGATTGGCATTTTAAAAACAGGTGCCGATAGGCATTTCATATATAGAAGCCGATAGGTATTTCAAATATAGGTGCCGATAGGCATTCCAGATATGGTTGCCGATAGGCATTTCAAATATAAGTGCTGATAGGCATTTCAGATGTAGTTTCCGATAGGCATTTCAAAAATAGGTACCGATAGGCATTTCAGATATAGGTGCCGATAGGCATTTCAGATATAGTTGCCGATTGGCATTTTAAAAATAGGTGTCGATAGGCATTTTAGATATAGAAGCCGATAGGCATTTCAAATATAGGTGCCGATAGGCATTCCAGATATGGTTGCCGATAGGCCGTTCAAATATAGGTGCTGATAGGAATTTTAGATGTAGTTTCCGATAGGCATTTCAAAAATTGATGCCGATAGGCATTTCAGGTATAGGTGCCGATAGGCATTTCAGATATAGTTACCGATTGGCATTTTAAAAACAGGTGCCGATAGGCATTTCAGATATAGAAGCCGATAGGTATTTCAAATATAGGTGTCGATAGGCATTCCAGATATGGTTGCCGATAGGCATTTCAAATATAGGAGCAGATATGCATTTCAGATGTTGTTTCCGAAAGGCATTTCAAAAATAGGTGCCGATAGGCATTTCAGATATATGTACCGATAGGCATTTCAGATATAGTTGCCGATTGGCATTTTAAAAATAGGTCCCGATAGGCATTTCATATATAGAAGCCGATAGGCATTTCAAATATAGGTGCCGATAGGCATTCCAGATATGTTTGCCGATAGGCATTTCAAATATAGGTGCTGATAGGCATTTCATATGTGGTTTCCGATAGGCATTTCAAAAATAGGTACCGATAGGCATTTCAGATATAGGTGCCGATAGGCATTTCAGAAATAGTTGCCAATTGGCATTTTAAAAATAGGTGTCGATAGGGATTTCAGATATAGAAGCCGGTAGGCATTTCGAATATAAGTGCCGATAGGCATTCCAGATATAGAAGCCGATAGGCATTTCAAATATAGGTGCTGATAGGCATTTCAGATGTAGTTTCCGATAGGCATTTCAAAAATAGGTGTCGATAGGCATTTCAGATATAGGTGCCGATAGGCATTTCAGATATAGTTGCCGATTGGCATTTTAAAAATAGGTGCCGATAGGCATTTCAGATATAGAAGCCGATAGGCATTTCAAATATAGGTGCCGATAGGCATTCCTGATATGGTTGCCGATAGGCATTTCAAATATAGGTGCTGATAGGCATTTTAGATGTAGTTTCCGATAGGCATTTCAAAAATAAGTGCCGATAGGCATTTCAGATATAAGTTCCGATAGGCATTTCAGATATAGTTGCCGATTGGCATTTTAAAAATAGGTGCCGATAGGCATTTCAGATATAGAAGCCGATAGGCATTTCAAATATAGGTGTTGATAGGCATTTCAGATATGGTTGCCGATAGGCATTTCAAATATAGGTGCTGATATGCATTTCAGATGTAGTTTCCGATAGGCATTTCAAAAATAGGAGCCGATAGGCATTTCAGATATAGGTGCCGATAGGCATTTCAGATATAGTTGCCGATTGGCATCTTAAAATTAGGTGCCGATAGGCATTTTAGATGTAGTTTCCGATAGGCATTTCAAAAATTGGTGCCGATAGGCATTTCAGATATAGGTGCCGATAGGCATATCAGATATAGTTGCCGATAGGCATTTAAAATATAGGTGCCGATAGGATTTCAAATATAGGTGTCGATAGGCATTTCATATATAAATGCCGAAAGGCATTTCAGATATAGGTGCCGATAGGCATTTCTGATGTGGTTGCCGATAGGCCTTTTAAATATATGTGCTGATAGGCATTTCAGATGTAGTTTTCGATAGGCATTTCAAAAATAGTTGCCGATAGGCATTTCAGATATGTGTGCCGATAGGCACTTCAGATATAGTTGCCGATTGGCATTTTAAAAATAGGTGCCGATAGGCATATCAGTTATAGAAGCCGATAGGCATTTCAAATATAGGTGCCGATAGCCATTCCAGATATGGTTGCCGATAGGCATTTCAAATATAGGTGCTGATAGGCATTTCAGATGTAGATTCCAATAGGCATTTCAAAAATAGGTGCCGATAGGCATTTCAGGTATAGGTGCCGATAGGCATTTCAGATATAGTTGCCGATTGGCATATTAAAAATAGGTGCCGATAGGCATTTCAGATATAGAAGCCGATAGGCATTTCAAATATAGGTGCCGATAGGCATTCCAGATATGGTTGCCGATAGGCATTTCAAAAATAGGTGCCGATAGGCATTTCAGGTATAGGTGCCGATAGGCATTTCAGATATAGTTGCCGATTGGCATATTAAAAATAGGTGCCGATAGGCATTTCAGATATAGAAGCCGATAGGCATTTCAAATATAGGTGCCGATAGGCATTCCAGATATGGTTGCCGATAGGCATTTCAAATATAGGTGCTGAGAGGCATTTCAGATGTAGTTTCCGATAGGCATTTCAAAAATTGGTGCCGATAGGCATTTCAGATATAGGTGCCGATAGGCATTTCAGATATAGTTGCCGATTGGCATTTTAAAAATAGATGCCGATAGGCATTTCAGATATAGAAGCCGATAGGTATTTCAAATATAGGTGTCGATAGGCATTTCAGATATAGTTGCCGATAGGCATTTCAAATATTGGTGCTGATAGGCATTTCAGATGTAGTTTCCGATAGGCATTTCAAAAATAGGTGCCGATAGGCATTTCAGATATAGGTGCCGATAGGCATTTCAGATATAGTTGCCGATTGGCATTTTAAAAATAGGTGCCGATAGGCATTTCAGATATAGAAGCCGATAGACATTTCAAATATAGGTGCCGATAGGCATTCCAGATATGAATGCCGATAGGCATTCCAAATATAAGTGCTGATAGGCATTTCAGATGTAGTTTCCGATAGGCATTTCAAAAATAGGTACCGATAGGCATTTCAGATATAGGTGCCGATAGGCATTTCAGATATAGTTGCCGATTGGCATTTTAAAAATAGGTGTCGATAGGCATTTCAGATATAGAAGCCAAAAGGCATTTCAAATATAGGTGCCGATAGGCATTCCAGATATGGTTGCCGATAGGCCGTTCAAATATAGGTGCTGATAGGAATTTTAGATGTATTTTCCGATAGGCATTTCAAAAATTGATGCCGATAGGCATTTCAGATATAGGTGCCGATAGGCATTTCAGATATAGTTACCGATTGGCATTTTAAAAACAGGTGCCGATAGGCATTTCAGATATAGAAGCCGATAGGCATTTCAAATATAGGTGCCGATAGGCATTCCAGATATGTTTGCCGATAGGCATTTCAAATATAGGTGCTGATAGGCATTTCAGATGTAGTTTCCGATAGGCATTTCAAAAATAGGTGCCGATAGGCATTTCAGATATAGGTGCCGATAGGCATTTCAGATATAGTTGCCGATTGGCATTTTAAAAATAGGTGCCGATAGGCTTTTCAGATATAGAAGCCGACAGGCATTTCAAATATAGGTGCCGATAGGCATTCCTGATATGGTTGCCGATAGGCATTTCAAATATAGGTGCTGATAGGCATTTCAGATGTAGTTTCTGATAGGCATTTCAAAAATAGGTGCCGATAGGCATTTCAGATATAGGTGCCGATAGGCATTTCAGATATAGTTGCCGATTGGCATTTTAAAAATAGGTGCCGGTAGGCATTTCAGATATAGAAGCCGATAGGCATTTCAAATATAGGTGCCGATAAGCATTCCAGATATTGTTGCCGATAGGCATTTCAAATATAGGTGCTGATAGGCATTTCAGATGCAGTTTCCGATAGGCATTTCAAAAATTGGTGCCAATAGGCATTTTAGATATAGGTGCCGATAGGCATTTGAGATATAGTTGCCGATTGGCATTTTAAAAATAGGTGCCGATAGGCATTTCAGATATAGAAGCCGATAGGTATTTCAAATATAGGTGTCGATAGGCATTTCAGAGATGGTTGCCGATAGGCATTTCAAATATAGGTGCTGATAGGCATTTCAGATGTAGTTTCCGATAGGCATTTCAAAAATAGGTGCCGATAGGCATTTCAGATATAGGTGCCGATAGGCATTTCAGATATAGTTGCCGATTGGCATTTTAAAACTAGGTGTCGATAGGCATTTTAGATATAGAAGCCGATAGGCATTTCAAATATAGGTGCCGATAGGCTTTCCAGATATGGTTGCCGATAGGCATTTCAAATATAGTTGCTGATGGGCATTCCAGATGTATTTTCCGATAGGCATTTCAAAAATTGGTGCCGATAGGCATTTCAGATATAGGTGCCGATAGGCATTTCAGATATAGTTACCGATTGGCATTTTAAAAATAGGTGCCTATAGGCATTTCAGATATACAAGCCGATAGGCATTTTAAATATAGGAGCCGATAGGCATTCCAGATATGGTTGCCGATAGGCATTTCAAATATAGGTGCTGATAGGCATTTCAGATGTAGTTTCCGATAGGCATTTCAAAAATAGGTGCCGATAGGCATTCCAGATATGGTTGCCGATAGGCATTTCAAATATAGGTGCTGATAGGCATTTTAGATGTAGTAACCGATAGGCATTTAAAAAATTGTTGCCGATAGGCATTTCAGATATAGGTGCCGATAGGCATTTCAGATATAGTTGCCGATTGGCATTTTAAAAACAGGTGCCGATAGGCATTTCAGATATAGAAGCCGATAGGTATTTCAAATATAGGTGTCGATAGGCATTTCAGATATGGTTGCCGATAGGCATTCCAAATATAAGTGCTGATAGGCATTTCAGATGTAGTTTCCGATAGGCATTTCAAAAATAGGTACCGATAGGCATTTCAGATATAGGTGCCGATAGGCATTTCAGATATAGTTGCCGATTGGCATTTTAAAAATAGGTGTCGATAGGCATTTCAGATATAGAAGCCAAAAGGCATTTCAAATATAGGTGCCGATAGGCATTCCAGATATGGTTGCCGATAGGCCGTTCAAATATAGGTGCTGATAGGAATTTTAGATGTATTTTCCGATAGGCATTTCAAAAATTGATGCCGATAGGCATTTCAGATATAGGTGCCGATAGGCATTTCAGATATAGTTACCGATTGGCATTTTAAAAACAGGTGCCGATAGGCATTTCAGATATAGAAGCCGATAGGCATTTCAAATATAGGTGCCGATAGGCATTCCAGATATGTTTGCCGATAGGCATTTCAAATATAAGTGCTGATAGGCATTTCAGATGTAGTTTCCGATTGGCATTTCAAAAATAGGTACCGATAGGCATTTCAGTATTAGGTGCCGATAGGCATTTCAGAAATAGTTGCCAATTGGCATTTTAAAAATAGGTGTCGATAGGGATTTCAGATATAGAAGCCGGTAGGCATTTCGAATATAGGTGCCGATAGGCATTCCAGATATAGAAGCCGATAGGCATTTCAAATATAGGTGCTGATAGGCATTTCAGATGTAGTTTCCGATAGGCATTCCAAAAATTGGTGCCGATAGGCATGTCAGATATAGGTGCCGATAGGCATTTCAGATATAGTTGCCGATTGGCATTTTAGAAATAAGTGCCGATAGGCATTTCAGATATAGAAGCCGATAGGTATTTCAAATATAGGTGTCGATAGGCATTTCAGATATGGTTGCCGATAGGCATTTCAAATATAGGTGCTGATAGGCATTTTAGATGTAGTTTCCGATAGGCATTCCAAAAATTGGTGCCGATAGGCATTTCAGATATAGGTGCCGATAGGCATTTCAGATATAGTTGCCGATTGGCATTTTAGAAATAAGTGCCGATAGGCATTTCAGATATAGAAGATGATAGGTATTTCAAATATAGGTGCCGATAGGCATTTCAGATTTAGGTGCCGATAGGCATTTCAGATATAGTTGCCGATTGGCATTTTAAAAATAGGTGCCGATAGGCATTTCAGATATAGAAGCCAATAGGCATTTCAAATATAGGTGCCGATAGGCATTCCAGATATAATTGCCGATAGGCATTTCAAATATAAGTGCTGATAGGCGTTTAAAATATAGGTGCCGATAGGCATTTCAACTATAGGTGTCGATAGGCATTTCAGATATAAATGACGAAAGGCATTTCAGATATAGGTGCCGATAGGCATTTCTGATGTGGTTGCCGATAGGCATTTCAAATATAGGTGCTGATAGGCATTTCAGATGTAGTTTTCGATAGGCATTTCAAAAATAGGTGCCGATAGGCATTTCAGATATAGGTGCCGATAGGCACTTCAGATATAGTTGCCGATTGGCATTTTAAAAATAGGTGCCGATAGGCATTTCAGATATAGAAGCCGATAGGCATTTCAAATATAGGTGCCGATAGCCATTCCAGATATGGTTGCCGATAGGCATTTCAAATATAGGTGCTGATAGGCATTTCAAATGTAGATTCCGATAGACATTTCAAAAATAGGTGCCGATAGGCATTTCAGATATAGTTGCCGATAGGCATTTCAGATATAGTTGCCGATAGGCATTTTAAAAATAGGTGCCGATAGGCATTTCAGATATAGAAGCCGATAGGCATTTCAAATATGGGTGCCGATAGGCATTCCAGATATGGTTGCCGATAGGCATTTCAAATATACGTGCTGATAGGCATTTCAGATGTAGTTTCCGATAGGCATTTCAAAAATTGGTGCCGATAGGCATTTCAGATATAGGTGCCGATAGGCATTTCAGATATAGTTGCCGATTGGCATTTTAAAAATAGGTGCCGATAGGCATTTCAGATATAGAAGCCGATAGGTATTTCAAATATAGGTGTCGATAGGCATTTCAGATATAGAAGCCGATAGGTATTTCAAATATAGGTGTCGATAGGCATTCCAGATATGGCTGCCGATAGGCATTTCAAATATACGTGCTGATAGGCATTTCAGATGTAGTTTCCGATAGGCATTTCAAAAATTGGTGCCGATAGGCATTTCAAATATAGGTGCCGATAGCCATTCCAGATATGGTTGCCGATAGGCATTTCAAATATACGTGCTGATAGGCATTTCAGATGTAGTTTCCGATAGGCATTTCAAAAATTGGTGCCGATAGGCATTTCAAATATAGGTGCCGATAGCCATTCCAGATATGGTTGCCGATAGGCATTTCAAATATTGGTGCTGATAGGCATTTCAGATGTAGTTTCCGATAGGCATTTCAAAAATAGGTGCCGATAGGCATTTCAGAAATAGGTGCCGATAGGCATTACAGATATAGTTGCCGATTGGCATTTTAAAAATAGGTGCCGATAGGCATTTCAGATATAGAAGCCGATAGGCATTTCAAATATAGGTGCCGATAGGCATTCCAGATATGGTTGCCGATAGGCATTTCAAATATAGGTGCTGATAGGCATTTGAGATGTAGTTACCGATAGGCATTTCAAAAATAGGTGTCGATAGGCATTTCAGATATAAATGACGAAAGGCATTTCAGATATAGGTGCCGATAGGCATTTCTGATGTGGTTGCCGATAGGCATTTCAAATATAGGTGCTGATAGGCATTTCAGATGTAGTTTTCGATAGGCATTTCAAAAATAGGTGCCGATAGGCATTTCAGATATAGGTGCCGATAGGCACTTCAGATATAGTTGCCGATTGGCATTTTAAAAATAGGTGCCGATAGGCATTTCAGATATAGAAGCCGATAGGCATTTCAAATATAGGTGCCTATAGCCATTCCAGATATGGTTGCCGATAGGCATTTCAAATATAGGTGCTGATAGGCATTTCAAATGTAGATTCCGATAGACATTTCAAAAATAGGTGCCGATAGGCATTTCAGATATAGTTGCCGATAGGCATTTCAGATATAGTTGCCGATAGGCATTTTAAAAATAGGTGCCGATAGGCATTTCAGATATAGAAGCCGATAGGCATTTCAAATATGGGTGCCGATAGGCATTCCAGATATGGTTGCCGATAGGCATTTCAAATATACGTGCTGATAGGCATTTCAGATGTAGTTTCCGATAGGCATTTCAAAAATTGGTGCCGATAGGCATTTCAGATATAGGTGCCGATAGGCATTTCAGATATAGTTGCCGATTGGCATTTTAAAAATAGGTGCCGATAGGCATTTCAGATATAGAAGCCGATAGGTATTTCAAATATAGGTGTCGATAGGCATTTCAGATATAGAAGCCGATAGGTATTTCAAATATAGGTGTCGATAGGCATTCCAGATATGGTTGCCGATAGGCATTTCAAATATACGTGCTGATAGGCATTTCAGATGTAGTTTCCGATAGGCATTTCAAAAATTGGTGCCGATAGGCATTTCAAATATAGGTGCCGATAGCCATTCCAGATATGGTTGCCGATAGGCATTTCAAATATACGTGCTGATAGGCATTTCAGATGTAGTTTCCGATAGGCATTTCAAAAATTGGTGCCGATAGGCATTTCAAATATAGGTGCCGATAGCCATTCCAGATATGGTTGCCGATAGGCATTTCAAATATTGGTGCTGATAGGCATTTCAGATGTAGTTTCCGATAGGCATTTCAAAAATAGGTGCCGATAGGCATTTCAGAAATAGGTGCTGATAGGCATTACAGATATAGTTGCCGATTGGCATTTTAAAAATAGGTGCCGATAGGCATTTCAGATATAGAAGCCGATAGGCATTTCAAATATAGGTGCCGATAGGCATTCCAGATATGGTTGCCGATAGGCATTTCAAATATAGGTGCTGATAGGCATTTGAGATGTAGTTACCGATAGGCATTTCAAAAATAGGTGCCGATAGGCATTTCAGATATAGGTGCCGATAGGCATTTCAGATATAGTTGCCGATTGGCATTTTAAAAATAGGTGCCGATAGGCATTTCAGATATAGAAGCTGATAGGCATTTCAAATATAGGTGCCGATAGGCATTTCAGATATAGAAGCCGATAGGTATTTCAAATATAGGTGTCGATAGGCATTCCTGATATGGTTGCCGATAGGCATTTCAAATATAGGTGCTGATAGGCATTTCAGATGTAGTTTCTGATAGGCATTTCAAAAATAGGTGCCGATAGGCATTTTAGATATAGGTGCCGATAGGCATTTCAGATATAGTTGCCGATTGGCATTTTAAAAATAAGTGCCGATAGGCATTTCAGATATAGAAGCCGATAGGCATTTCATATATAGGTGCCGATAAGCATTCCAGATATGGTTGCCGATAGGCATTTCAAATATAGGTGCCGATAGGCATTCCAGATATGGTTGCCGATAGGCATTTCTAATATAGTTGCTGATAGGCATTCCAGATGTATTTTCCGATAGGCATTTCAAAAATTGGTGCCGATAGGCATTTCAGATATAGGTGCCGATAGGCATTTTAAAAATAGGTGCCGATAGGCATTTCAGATAATGAAGCCGATAGGCATTTCAAATATAGGAGCCGATAGGCATTCCAGATATGGTTGCCGATAGGCATTTCAAATATAGGTGCTGATAGGCATTTTAGATGTAGTTACCGATAGGCATTTAAAAAATGGATGCCGATAGGCATTTCATATATAGGTGCCGATAGGCATTTCAGATATAGTTGTTGATTGGCATTTTAAAAATAGGTGCCGATAGGCATTTCAGATATAGAAGCCGATAGGCATTTCAAATATAGGTGCCGATAGGCATTCCTGATATGGTTGCCGATAGGCATTTCAAATATAGGTGCTGATAGGCATTTCAGATGTTGTTTCCGATAGGCATTTCAAAAATAGGTGCCGATAGGCATTTCAGATATAGGTGCCGATAGGATTTTCAGATATAGTTGCCGATTGGCATTTTAAAAATAGGTGCCGATAGGCATTTCAGATATAGAAGCCGATAGGCATTTCAAATATAGGTGCCGATAGGCATTCCTGATATGGTTGCCGATAGGCATTTCAAATATAGGTGCTGATAGGCATTTCAGATGTAGTTTCTGATAGGCATTTCAAAAATAGGTGCCGATAGGCATTTCAGATATAGGTGCCGATAGGCATTTCAGATATAGTTGCCGATTGGCATTTTAAAAACAGGTGCCGATAGGCATTTCAGATATAGAAGACGATAGGCATTTCAAATATAGGTGCCGATAAGCATTCCTGATATGGTTGCCGATAGGCATTTCAAATATAGGTGCTGATAGGCATTTCAGATGTAGTTTCCGATAGGCATTTCAAAAATTGGTGCCAATAGGCATTTCAGATATAGGTGCCGATAGGCATTTCAGATATAGTTGCCGATTGGCATTTTAAAAATAGGTGCCGATAGGCATTTCAGATATAGAAGCCGATAGGTATTTCAAATATAGGTGTCGATAGGCATTTCAGATATGGTTGCCGATAGGCATTTCAAATATAGGTGCTGATAGGCATTTCAGATGTAGTTTCCGATAGGCAATTCAAAAATAGGTGCCGATAGGCATTTCAGATATAGGTGCCGATAGGCATTTCAGATATAGTTACCGATTGGCTTTTTAAAAACAGGTGCCGATAGGCATTTCAGATATAGAAGCCGATAGGCATTTCAAATATAGGTGCCGATAGGCATTCCAGATATGTTTGCCGATAGGCATTTCAAATATAGGTGCTGATAGGCATTTCAGATGTAGTTTCCGATAGGCATTTCAAAAATAGGTGCCGATAGGCATTTCAGATATTGGTGCCGATAGGCATTTCAGATAATATAGTTGCCGATTGGCATTTTAAAAATAGGTGCCGATAGGCATTTCAGATATAGAAGCCGATAGGCATATCAAATATAGGAGCCGATAGGCATTCAAGATATGGTTGCCGATAGGCATTTCAAATATAGGTGCTGATAGGCATTTCAGATGTAGTTTCCGATAGGCATTTCAAAAATAGGTGCCGATAGGCATTTCAGATATAGAAGCCGATAGGTATTTCAAATATAGGTGTCGATAGGCATTTCAGATATGGTTGCCGATAATCATTTCAAATATAGGTGCTGATAGGCATTTCAGATGTAGTTTCCGATAGGCATTTCAAAAATAGGTGCCGATAGGCATTTCAGATATCGAAGCCGATAGGTATTTCAAATATAGGTGTCGATAGGCATTCCTGATATGGTTGCCGATAGGCATTTCAAATATAGGTGCTGATAGGCATTTCAGATGTAGTTTCTGATAGGCATTTCAAAAATAGGTGCCGATAGGCATTTTAGATATAGGTGCCGATAGGCATTTCAGATATAGTTGCCGATTGGCATTTTAAAAATAGGTGCCGATAGGCATTTCAGATATAGAAGCCGATAGGCATTTCATATATAGGTGCCGATAAGCATTCCAGATATGGTTGCCGATAGGCATTTCAAATATAGGTGCCGATAGGCATTCCAGATATGGTTGCCGATAGGCATTTCTAATATAGTTGCTGATAGGCATTCCAGATGTATTTTCCGATAGGCATTTCAAAAATTGGTGCCGATAGGCATTTCAGATATAGGTGCCGATAGGCATTTTAAAAATAGGTGCCGATAGGCATTTCAGATAATGAAGCCGATAGGCATTTCAAATATAGGAGCCGATAGGCATTCCAGATATGGTTGCCGATAGGCATTTCAAATATAGGTGCTGATAGGCATTTTAGATGTAGTTACCGATAGGCATTTAAAAAATGGATGCCGATAGGCATTTCATATATAGGTGCCGATAGGCAATTCAGATATAGTTGTTGATTGGCATTTTAAAAATAGGTGCCGATAGGCATTTCAGATATAGAAGCCGATAGGCATTTCAAATATAGGTGCCGATAGGCATTCCTGATATGGTTGCCGATAGGCATTTCAAATATAGGTGCTGATAGGCATTTCAGATGTTGTTTCCGATAGGCATTTCAAAAATAGGTGCCGATAGGCATTTCAGATATAGGTGCCGATAGGATTTTCAGATATAGTTGCCGATTGGCATTTTAAAAATAGGTGCCGATAGGCATTTCAGATATAGAAGCCGATAGGCATTTCAAATATAGGTGCCGATAGGCATTCCTGATATGGTTGCCGATAGGCATTTCAAATATAGGTGCTGATAGGCATTTCAGATGTAGTTTCTGATAGGCATTTCAAAAATAGGTGCCGATAGGCATTTCAGATATAGGTGCCGATAGGCATTTCAGATATAGTTGCAGATTGGCATTTTAAAAACAGGTGCCGATAGGCATTTCAGATATAGAAGACGATAGGCATTTCAAATATAGGTGCCGATAAGCATTCCAGATATGGTTGCCGATAGGCATTTCAAATATAGGTGCTGATAGGCATTTCAGATGTAGTTTCCGATAGGCATTTTAAAAATTGGTGCCAATAGGCATTTCAGATATAGGTGCCGATAGGCATTTCAGATATAGTTGCCGATTGGCATTTTAAAAATAGGTGCCGATAGGCATTTCAGATATAGAAACCGATAGGTATTTCAAATATAGGTGTCGATAGGCATTTCAGATATGGTTGCCGATAGGCATTTCAAATATAGGTGCTGATAGGCATTTCAGATGTAGTTTCCGATAGGCATTTAAAAAATAGGTGCCGATAGGCATTTCAGATATAGGTGCCGATAGGCATTTCAGATATAGTTGCCGATTGGCATTTTAAAAATAGGTGCCGATAGGCATTTCAGATATAGAAGCCGATAGGTATTTCAAATATAGGTGTCGATAGGCATTTCAGATATGGTTGCCGATAGGCATTTCAAATATAGGTGCTGATAGGCATTTCAGATGTAGTTTCCGATAGGCATTTCAAAAATAGGTGCCGATAGGCATTTCAGATATTGGTGCCGATAGGCATTTCAGATAATATAGTTGCCGATTGGCATTTTAAAAATAGGTGCCGATAGGCATTTCAGATATAGAAGCCGATAGGCATATCAAATATAGGAGCCGATAGGCATTCAAGATATGGTTGCCGATAGGCATTTCAAATATAGGTGCTGATAGGCATTTCAGATGTAGTTTCCGATAGGCATTTCAAAAATAGGTGCCGATAGGCATTTCAGATATAGGTGCCGATAAGCATTTCAGATATAGTTGCCAATTGGCATTTTAAAAATAGGTGCCGATAGGCATTTCAGATATAGAAGCCGATAGGCATTTCAAATATAGTTGCAGATTGGCATTTTAAAAACAGGTGCCGATAGGCATTTCAGATATAGAAGACGATAGGCATTTCAAATATAGGTGCCGATAAGCATTCCAGATATGGTTGCCGATAGGCATTTCAAATATAGGTGCTGATAGGCATTTCAGATGTAGTTTCCGATAGGCATTTTAAAAATTGGTGCCAATAGGCATTTCAGATATAGGTGCCGATAGGCATTTCAGATATAGTTGCCGATTGGCATTTTAAAAATAGGTGCCGATAGGCATTTCAGATATAGAAGCCGATAGGTATTTCAAATATAGGTGTCGATAGGCATTTCAGATATGGTTGCCGATAGGCATTTCAAATATAGGTGCTGATAGGCATTTCAGATGTAGTTTCCGATAGGCATTTAAAAAATAGGTGCCGATAGGCATTTCAGATATAGGTGCCGATAGGCATTTCAGATATAGTTGCCGATTGGCATTTTAAAAATAGGTGCCGATAGGCATTTCAGATATAGAAGCCGATAGGTATTTCAAATATAGGTGTCGATAGGCATTTCAGATATGGTTGCCGATAGGCATTTCAAATATAGGTGCTGATAGGCATTTCAGATGTAGTTTCCGATAGGCATTTCAAAAATAGGTGCCGATAGGCATTTCAGATATTGGTGCCGATAGGCATTTCAGATAATATAGTTGCCGATTGGCATTTTAAAAGTAGGTGCCGATAGGCATTTCAGATATAGAAGCCGATAGGCATATCAAATATAGGAGCCGATAGGCATTCAAGATATGGTTGCCGATAGGCATTTCAAATATAGGTGCTGATAGGCATTTCAGATGTAGTTTCCGATAGGCATTTCAAAAATAGGTGCCGATAGGCATTTCAGATATAGGTGCCGATAAGCATTTCAGATATAGTTGCCAATTGGCATTTTAAAAATAGGTGCCGATAGGCATTTCAGATATAGAAGCCGATAGGCATTTCAAATATAGGTGCCGATAGGCATTCCAGATATGGTTGCCGATAGGCATTTCAAATATAGGTGCTGATAGGCATTTTAGATGTAGTTACCGATAGGCATTTAAAAAATTGATGCCGATAGGCATTTCATATATAGGTACCGATAGGCATTTCAGATATAGTTGCCGATTGGCATTTTAAAAACGGGTGCCGATAGGCATTTCAGATATAGAAGCCAATAGGTATTTCAAATATAGGTATCGATAGGCATTTCAGATATGGTTGCCGATAGGCATTTCAAATATAGGAGCAGATAGGCATTTCAGATGTATTTTCCGAAAGGCATTTTAAAAATAGGTGCCGATAGGCATTTCAGATATAGAAGCCGATAGGTATTTCAAATATAGGTGTCGATAGGCATTTCAGATATGGTTGCCGATAATCATTTCAAATATAGGTGCTGATAGGCATTTCAGATGTAGTTTCCGATAGGCATTTCAAAAATAGGTGCCGATAGGCTTTTCAGATATTGGTTTGCGATAGGCATTTCAGATATAGTTGCCGATTGGCATTTTAAAAATAGGTGCCGATAGGCATTTCAGATATAGAAGCCGATAGACATTTCAAATATAGGTGCCGATAGGCATTCCAGATATGGTTGCCGATAGGCATTTCAAATTTAAGTGCTGATAGGCATGTCAGATGTAATTTCCGGTAGGCATTTCAAAAATAGGTACCGATAGGCATTTCAGATATAGGAGCCGATAGGCATTTCAGATATAGTTGCCGATTGGCATTTTAAAAATAGGTGTCGATAGGCATTTCAGATATAGAAGCCGATAGGCATTTCAAATATAGGTGCCGATAAGCATTCCAGATATGGTTGCCGATAGGCATTTCAAATATAGGTGCTGATAGGAATTTTAGATGTAGTTTCCGATAGGCAATTTAAAAATTGATGCCGATAGGCATTTCAGATATAGTTGCCGATTGGCATTTTTAAAACAGGTGCCGATAGGCATTTCAGATATAGAAGCCGATAGGTATTTCAAATATAGGTGTCGATAGGCATTCCAGATATGGTTGCCGATAGGCATTTCAAATATAGGAGCAGATAGGCATTTCAGATGTAGTTTCCGAATGGCATTTCAAAAATAGGTGCCGATAGGAATTTCAGATATAGGTGCCGATAGGCATTTCAGATATAGTTGCCGATTGGCATTTTAAAAATAGGTCCCGATAGGCATTTCAGATATAGAAGCCGATAGGCATTTCAAATATAGGTGCCGATAGGCATTCCAGATATGGTTGCCGATAGGCATTTCAAATATAAGTGCTGATAGGCATTTCAGATGTAGTTTCCGATAGGCATTTCAAAAATAGGTACCGATAGGCATTTCAAAAATAGGTACCGATAGGCATTTCAGATATAGGTGCCGATAGGCATTTCAGAAATAGTTGCCAATTGGCATTTTAAAAATAGGTGTCGATAGGGATTTCAGATATAGAGCCGATAGGCATTTCGAATATAGGTGCCGATAGGCATTCCAGATATAGAAGCCGATAGGCATTTCAAATATAGGTGCTGATAGGCATTTCAGATGTAGTTTCCGATAGGCATTCCAAAAATGGGTGCCGATAGGCATTTCAGATATAGAAGCCGATAGGCATTTCAAATATAGGTGCCGATAGGCATTCCTGATATGGTTGCCGATAGGCATTTCAAATATAGGTGCTGATAGGCATTTCAGATGTAGTTTCTGATAGGCATTTCAAAAATAGGTGCCGATAGGCATTTCAGATATAGGTGCCGATAGGCATTTCAGATATAGTTGCCGATTGGCATTTTAAAAACAGGTGCCGATAGGCATTTCAGATATAGAAGACGATAGGCATTTCAAATATAGGTGCCGATAAGCATTCCAGATATGGTTGCCGATAGGCATTTCAACTATAGGTGCTGATAGGCATTTCAGATGTAGTTTCCGATAGGCATTTCAAAAATTGGTGCCAATAGGCATTTCAGATATAGGTGCCGATAGGCATTTCAGATATAGTTGCCGATTGGCATTTTAAAAATAGGTGCCGATAGGCATTTCAGATATAGAAGCCGATAGGTATTTCAAATATAGGTGTCGATAGGCATTTCAGATATGGTTGCCGATAGGCATTTCAAATATAGGTGCTGATAGGCATTTCAGATGTAGTTTCCGATAGGCATTTAAAAAATAGGTGCCGATAGGCATTTCAGATATAGGTGCCGATAGGCATTTCAGATATAGTTGCCGATTGGCATTTTAAAAATAGGTGCCGATAGGCATTTCAGATATAGAAGCCGATAGGTATTTCAAATATAGGTGTCGATAGGCATTTCAGATATGGTTGCCGATAGGCATTTCAAATATAGGTGCTGATAGGCATTTCAGATGTAGTTTCCGATAGGCATTTCAAAAATAGGTGCCGATAGGCATTTCAGATATTGGTGCCGATAGGCATTTCAGATAATATAGTTGCCGATTGGCATTTTAAAAATAGGTGCCGATAGGCATTTCAGATATAGAAGCCGATAGGCATTTCAAATATAGGAGCCGATAGGCATTCAAGATATGGTTGCCGATAGGCATTTCAAATATAGGTGCTGATAGGCATTTCAGATGTAGTTTCCGATAGGCATTTCAAAAATAGGTGCCGATAGGCATTTCAGATATAGGTGCCGATAAGCATTTCAGATATAGTTGCCAATTGGCATTTTAAAAATAGGTGCCGATAGGCATTTCAGATATAGAAGCCGATAGGCATTTCAAATATAGGTGCCGATAGGCATTCCAGATATGGTTGCCGACAGGCATTTCAAATATAGGTGCTGATAGGCATTTTAGATGTAGTTACCGATAGGCATTTAAAAAATTGATGCCGATAGGCATTTCATATATAGTTACCGATAGGCATTTCAGATATAGTTGCCGATTGGCATTTTAAAAACGGGTGCCGATAGGCATTTCAGATATAGAAGCCAATAGGTATTTCAAATATAGGTATCGATAGGCATTTCAGATATGGTTGCCGATAATCATTTCAAATATAGGTGCTGATAGGCATTTCAGATGTAGTTTCCGATAGGCATTTCAAAAATAGGTGCCGCTAGGCTTTTCAGATATTGGTTTGCGATAGGCATTTCAGATATAGTTGCCGATTGGCATTTTAAAAATAGGTGCCGATAGGCATTTCAGATATAGAAGCCGATAGACATTTCAAATATAGGTGCCGATAGGCATTCCAGATATGGTTGCCGATAGGCATTTCAAATTTAAGTGCTGATAGGCATGTCAGATGTAATTTCCGGTAGGCATTTCAAAAATAGGTACCGATAGGCATTTCAGATATAGGAGCCGATAGGCATTTCAGATATAGTTGCCGATTGGCATTTTAAAAATAGGTGTCGATAGGCATTTCAGATATAGAAGCCGATAGGCATTTCAAATATAGGTGCCGATAAGCATTCCAGATATGGTTGCCGATAGGCATTTCAAATATAGGTGCTGATAGGAATTTTAGATGTAGTTTCCGATAGGCAATTTAAAAATTGATGCCGATAGGCATTTCAGATATAGTTGCCGATTGGCATTTTTAAAACAGGTGCCGATAGGCATTTCAGATATAGAAGCCGATAGGTATTTCAAATATAGGTGTCGATAGGCATTCCAGATATGGTTGCCGATAGGCATTTCAAATATAGGAGCAGATAGGCATTTCAGATGTAGTTTCCGAAAGGCATTTCAAAAATAGGTGCCGATAGGAATTTCAGATATAGGTGCCGATAGGCATTTCAGATATAGTTGCCGATTGGCATTTTAAAAATAGGTCCCGATAGGCATTTCAGATATAGAAGCCGATAGGCATTTCAAATATAGGTGCCGATAGGCATTCCAGATATGGTTGCCGATAGGCATTTTAAATATAAGTGCTGATAGGCATTTCAGATGTAGTTTCCGATAGGCATTTCAAAAATAGGTACCGATAGGCATTTCAGATATAGGTGCCGATAGGCATTTCAGAAATAGTTGCCAATTGGCATTTTAAAAATAGGTGTCGATAGGGATTTCAGATATAGAGCCGATAGTCATTTCGAATATAGGTGCCGATAGGCATTCCAGATATAGAAGCCGATAGGCATTTCAAATATAGGTGCTGATAGGCATTTCAGATGTAGTTTCCGATAGGCATTCCAAAAATGGGTGCCGATAGGCATTTCAGATATAGGTGCCGATAGGCATTTCAGATATAGTTGCCGATTGGCATTTTAGAAATATGTGCCGATAGGCATTTCAGATATAGAAGCCGATAGGTATTTCAAATATAGGTGTCGATAGGCATTTCAGATATGGTTGCCGATAGGCATTTCAAATATAGGTGCTGATAGGCATTTCAGATGTAGTTTCCGATAGGCATTTCAAAAATAGGTGCCGATATGCATTTCAGATATAGGTGCCGATAGGCATTTCAAATATAGTTGCCGATTGGCATTTTAAAAATAGGTGCCGATAGGCATTTCAGATATAGAAGCCGATAGGCATTTCAAATATAGGTGCCGATAGGCATTCCAGATATGGTTGCCGATAGGCATTTCAAATATATGTGCTGATAGGCATTTAAAATATAGGTGCCGATAGGCATTTCAAATATAGGTGTCGATAGGCATTTCAGATATAAATGCCGAAAGGCATTTCAGATATAGGTGCCGATAGGCATTTCTGATGTGGTTGCCAATAGGCATTTCAAATATAGGTGCTGATAGGCATTTCAGATGTAGTTTTCGATAGGCATTTCAAAAATAGGTGCCGATAGGCATTTCAGATATAGGTGCCGATAGGCACTTCAGATATAGTTGCCGATTGGCATTTTAAAAATAGGTGCCGATAGGCATTTCAGATATTGAAGCCGATAGGCATTTCAAATATAGGTGCCGATAGCCATTCCAGATATGGTTGCCGATAGGCATTTCAAATATAGGTGCTGATAGGCATTTCAGATGTAGATTCCGATAGACATTTCAAAAATAGGTGCCGATAGGCATTTCAGATATAGGTGCCGATAGGCATTTCAGATATGGTTGCCGATTAGCATTTCAAATATTGGTGCTGATAGGCATTTCAGATGTATTTTCCGAAGGGCATTTCAAAAATAGGTGCCGATAGGCATTTCAGATATAGGTGCCGATAGGCATTTCAGATATAGTTGCCGATTGGCATTTTAAAAATAGGTGCCGATAGGCATTTCAGATATAGAAGCCGATAGGCATTTCAAATATAGGTGCCGATAGGCATTCCAGATATGGTTGCCGATAGGCATTTCAAATATAGGTGCTGATAGGCATTTCAGATGTATTTTCCGAAGGGCATTTCAAAAATAGGTGCCGATAGGCATTTCAGATATAGGTGCCGATAGGCATTTCAGATATAGTTGCCGATTGGCATTATAAAAATAGGTGCCGATAGGCATTTCAGATATAGAAGCCGATAGGCATTTCAAATATAGGAGCCGATAAGCATTCCAGATATGGTTGCCGATAATAATTTCAAATATAGGTGCTGATAGGCATTTCAGATGTAGTTTCCGATAGGCATTTCAAAAATAGGTGCCGATAGGCATTTCAGATATAGGTGCCGATAAGCATTTCAGGTATAGTTGCCAATTGGCATTTTAAAAATAGGTGCCGATAGGCATTTCAGATATAGAAGCCGATAGGCATTTCAAATATAGGTGCCGATAGGCATTCCAGATATGGTTGCCGATAGGCATTTCAAATATAGGTGCTGATATGCATTTTAGATGTAGTTACCGATAGGCATTTAAAAAATTGATGCCGATAGGCATTTCATATATAGGTGCCGATAGGCATTTCAGATATAGTTGCCGATTGGCATTTTAAAAACAGGTGCCGATAGGCATTTCAGATATAGAAGCCAATAGGTATTTCAAATATAGGTGTCGATAGGCATTTCAGATATGGTCTGATAGGCATTTCAAATATAGGAGCAGATAGGCATTTCAGATGTATTTTCCGAAAGGCATTTTAAAAATAGGTGCCGATAGGCATTTCAAATATAGGTGCTGATAGGCATTTTAGATGTAGTTACCGATAGGCATTTAAAAAATTGATGCCGATAGGCATTTCATATATAGGTGCCGATAGGCATTTCAGATATAGTTGCCGATTGGCATTTTAAAAATAGGTGCCGATAGGCATTTCAGATATAGAAGCCGATAGACATTTCAAATATAGGTGCCGATAGGCATTCCAGATATGGTTGCCGATAGGCATTTCAAATATAGGTACCGATAGGCATTTCAGATATAGGTGCCGATAGGCATTTCAGATATAGTTGCCGATTGGCATTTCAAAAATAGGTGTCGATAGGCATTGCAGATATAGAAGCCGATAGGCATTTCAAATATAGGTGCTGATAGGCATTCCAGATATGGTTGCCGATAGGCCGTTCAAATATAGGTGCTGATAGGAATTTTAGATGTAGTTTCCGATAGGCAATTTAAAAATTGATGCCGATAGGCATTTCAGATATAGTTGCCGATAGGCATTTCAGATATAGTTGCCGATTGGCATTTTTAAAACAGGTGCCGATAGGCATTTCAGATATAGAAGCCGATAGGTATTTCAAATATAGGTGTCGATAGGCATTCCAGATATGGTTGCCGATAGGCATTCCAGATATGGTTGCCGATAGGCATTTCAAATATAGGAGCAGATAGGCATTTCAGATGTAGTTTCCGAAAGGCATTTCAAAAATAGGTGCCGATAGGCATTTCAGATATAGGTGCCGATAGGCATTTCAGATATAGTTGCCGATTGGCATTTTAAAAATAGGTCCCGATAGGCATTTCAGATATAGAAGCCGATAGGCATTTCAAATATAGGTGCCGATAGGCATTCCAGATATGGTTGCCGATAGGCATTTCAAATATAAGTGCTGATAGGCATTTCAGATGTAGTTTCCGATAGGCATTTCAAAAATAGGTACCGATAGGCATTTGAGATATAGGTGCCGATAGGCATTTCAGAAATAGTTGCCAATTGGCATTTTAAAAATAGGTGTCGATAAGGATTTCAGATATAGAAGCCGCCGATAGGCATTTCGAAAATAGGTGCCGATAGGCATTCCAGATATAATGTCAGAATTTGGAAGATGTTAATGAATGCAGTGAAAATTCAAACATGGAAATGAACATAAATAATGCTACTATGGATTTAAATGTGAAGGTTGAAACAATACTAAATAACCAAATTGAAATGTTACATTTAATAAAACAATTACAAATAAAAATAAATGAATTATATGAAGATAATAAAGCTAAGGATGCTGTTATTAATAATCTAAAAAATAGTGTTGATCAGCTAATAAAAGAAAATAAAACGAAACCATTCAGTCACAATAAAAATAATAATGAAACTACTTATTCGGAGATCTTAAAGAAAAATACTTGTGAAGATAAAGGAAAGGAAAAGTATAATGATAACAAAGTAGGAATTGTCGAAAAAACTAAAACAAATCGGATCATTGAAAAGGATAGTTAGAACGATGGAAATATATCTAGGTCCAACATAACTATTAATTATGAGCGTAGTATTGATGAACATAAAGAAAATTATGGAAGAGACAACCAATCGGAATCAGAAGAAGAATCAAACACTAGAACTAAAGGAAAAGAATCTAACGAAGAAACTGAAAAAGCAAATTCAAACAGGAAAACCTTGGAATTCAGACGACGTAGGAGAGGAATTCTGACATACGGTCAGGCTAATGATGAAGAAAATGAATCGGTAAAATGTGACTTCTCAGCAGCAGCTCGCAAGGTATGGTTTAGTATTGGCAGAGTTGCTCTCGGCACAACAGAAGAAGTAATTATGAAACATTTAAATGTAAACTTTCCTAATAAACATTTTACAGTAGAAGCTTTGCCTAAGAGAGAAAATGCGCTCAGTCTAGCTTTTAAAATTGGTGCGGAATATAGTTTGAAAGAAGAAATCGGAAATGGTAAATATTGGCCAAAAAATGTGATTATTAAAAGATTTAATTTTTTTCGAGTTAAAAATGCAAATAGAAAAGAATAGTCAGGATGAGTTTTCAAGAAAAGAGGCTACCACAAATTTACTGTCGGAGGTGTCATATTCCAATAATTTAACAGTATCTCATATAAATATACAATCCTTAAAAAATAAAGTTGATCTTCTAAATCTGTTTATATTAGATCACAATTTTGATGTAATCTGTATAAGTGAACACTGGCTTATACCAGATGAATCTCAATTATATAATCTGGCTGAATATAAGTTAGGAGTATGTTACTGTAGATCGACATGTAAACATGGAGGTGTAGGTATATTCATAAAAAATAAAGCTCCATACAGACAAATAGTAAATATTAATGATATAAGTATTGATATACACTGCGAAATTGTTGCAGTTGAACTAATGAAATCTAATTGCAATATCGTAGCTTTATATCGTTCACCTGGTGGGGACATGAGTATTTTTTTAAATTCTCTGTATACGGCCTTAAAAGTTTTATGGAATTTAAATATACACTCAATTATTGCGGGAGATTTCAATATAGATTTTAGTAAAAGGACGAACGTTTCCACAGATTTAATTAATCTAATGGAATCTTTTGGTTATAAAAAAACTATTAATGAATTTACTAGAACACAAAATGCATCGAAAACTTGCATAGACAATATATTTATAAATGGATTATGCATTAAATCAGAAGTTATACACTTTCCATATTCAGATCATGAGTTACAGAGTACTACGACAAAACTTGATAATAAATTACAAAAAAATGAAACAAAGTACGTGCATAAACGTGATATGGGTAATGTGAACAAAAACCTATTCAATAATCAGTTAAAAAATGAAACCTGGATTGATATATTTTCCGGTGATAACGCAAATGATATGTTTGACATTTTTTTTAACAATTTTATGTATTATTTTAATTTGAATTTTCCTATCGTCAAACGAAAATGTATATACCAAACAGTTAATAGGCTAAAGTCACCAGAAATTGAATCGGTCAGTGCATACATAAAACTGTTGTATGATATCTTTAAGTACACAAATGATAAAGAAGTATACCGACGATTAGTGGAACAAAAAAATATGTTAAAACATATAATTAATGAAACTAAATTAAAAAATAATAAGGAGTTTATTGAAAATTCACAAAACAAAACTGCAGCAATTTGGAAAGTTATAAAAAAAGAACTGAATTCGAACTGTGACGATATTAATAATAATAGTACAATGCCAAGTCCTACAGATTTTAATATGTATTTTGTAAATGTTGCCAATGATATTATAAACAAAATGAATTGTGGGATACACAGTAATTATGTTGACCTATTAATTAAACACAATATTCCGACTTACAAATCTATGTTTTTTCACCCAGTGTGTGAGGAAGATATAGCTACAATTATACATGGCTTGAATTCAACAAAATCAACGGACATATATGGATTAAATGTGGAAATCGTAAAACTCAATGCAACTTTACTTACTAATCCTTTAACCATAATTGTCAATGAATGTTTAAGTAATGGTATATTTCCGAACAAATTAAAATTGGCAAAAGTTGTTCCGATTTTGAAAAAAGGAAATATCAGTGAACCTGGTAACTATCGACCTGTAGCAGTGCTACCTATATTTTCTAAAATTTTTGAAAAAGTAATCTTTAATCAAATAACAACATTTTTTAAAGCAAATAATCTCTTTAATAAAACGCAATTCGGATTTCGTAGTAAACTATCAACAACTGATGCAATTTTGACTGTTGTTAAAAGCATTATAAATCTTCTTGAAAATAAGAAATCAGCCATGGGAATATTCATTGACTTAAGTAAGGCATTTGACTGTGTATCCCACAAAATAATATTAGATAAATTAGAATTTTATGGTTTTAGGGGTGTGTCACTGGCACTTATAAAAAATTATCTAGAGGATAGACAACAACTTGTATGTGTAAATGGTAACAAGAGTGCGTTGGAACATATATCTAGAGGAGTGCCACAAGGAAGCATTCTAGGCCCCCTACTGTTCGTTATTTTCATTAACGATCTTCCTGTTAATGTGTCTTGTCCTACCGTACTGTATGCAGACGATACAACTTTTATTAAATCTATAAAAACTACCCTTGACGACGGCTACAAACAAGTTATGAAGGAAGCTGATGCTTGGTTTATTGCTAATGAGCTACAAATGAATACAGACAAAACAATGAAGCTTCAATTCTCTTACACTAATCAGGAAAAGCAAAACAGTATAAAATCTCTAGGTATATATTTGGACGCATTATTGTCATGGAATGATCATGTCAGTCACGTATGCAAAAAGCTCTCTAAATCTTTATTTGCTATAAGGAAAATTAATACAACCGTTGGTACTGAAGCAGCCAAGGTAGCATATTACGCATTATTCCATAGTCACATTAGCTATGGTTTGGTAGTCTGGGGTAACTCCTCGTCGTGCTTAGATATTTTTATATTACAGAAAAAGGCTGTTAGAATCATCACAAAAGCTAGTTATAATGAGCACTGTAGGCCACTTTTTATAAAATTAAATATATTATCATTTCCATCATTAGTGGTATATAAAAATCTAGTCTATGTGAAAGAACACATTCGGGAGTATTATACTCTAAATAACTATCATTCATACAGTACACGCAATAATAATATAATTTCCATACCTAGTCATAGATTAGCAGTATCAGATAAATATCTAAGCGCGACGAGGTGGTACAACAAACTACCGGACAATATTAAACATCTTGGTAGTGACACCTTCAAAAAGACTCTAAAAAATATCCTCATAAAAGAGTGTTTATACAACCACAATGATTTTTTTAAAATTGATTTTAAAAAATATGTTTTATAACATTTTTATGTGTATCTTGACGCTATTTAAACTGTTATACAGTATGTAAATAAAGAACTATATTATTATTATTATTATTATAGAAGCCGATAGGCATTTCAAATATAGGTGCTGATAGGCATTTCAGATGTAGTTTCCGATAGGCATTCCAAAAATTGGTGCCGATAGGCATTTCAGATATAGGTGCCGATAGGCATTTCAGATATAGTTGCCGATTGGCATTTTAGAAATAAGTGCCGATAGACATTTCAGATATAGAAGCCGATAGGTATTTCAAATATAGGTGTCGATAGGCATTCCAGATATGGTTGCCGATAGGCATTTCAAATATAAGTGCTGATAGGCATTTTAAATATAGGTGCCGATAGGCATTTCAAATATAGGTGTCGATAGGCATTTCAGCTATAAATGCCGAAAGGCATTTCAGATATAGGTGCCGATAGGCATTTCTGATGTGGTTGCCGATAGGCATTTCAAATATAGGTGCTGATAGGCATTTCAGATGTAGTTTTCGATAGGCATTTCAAAAATAGGTGCCGATAGGCATTTCAGATATAGGTGCCGATAGGCACTTCAGATATAGTTGCCGATTGGCATTTTAAAAATAGGTGCCGATAGGCATTTCAGATATAGAAGCCGATAGGCATTTCAAATATAGGTGCCGATAGCCATTCCAGATATGGTTGCCGATAGGCATTTCAAATATAGGTGCTGATAGGCATTTCAGATGTAGATTCCGATAGACATTTCAAAAATAGGTGCCGTTAGGCATTTCAGATATAGTTGCCGATTGGCATTTTAAAAATAGGTGCCGATAGGCATTTCAGATATATTAGCCGATAGGCATTTTAAATATGGGTGCCGATAGGCATTCCAGATATGGTTGCCGATAGGCATTTCAAATATAGGTGCTAATAGGCATTTCAGATGTAGTTTCCGATAGGCATTTCAAAAATTGGTGCCGATAGGCATTTCAGATATAGGTGCCGATAGGCATTTCAGATATAGTTGCCGATTGGCATTTTAAAAATAGGTGCCGATAGGCATTTCAGATATAGAAGCCGATAGGTATTTCAAATATAGGTGTCGATAGGCATTTCAGATATGGTTGCCGATAGGCATTTCAAATATTGGTGCTGATAGGCATTTCAGATGTAGTTTCCGATAGGCATTTTAAAAATAGGTGCCGATAGGCATTTTAGATATAGGTGCCGATAGGCATTACAGATATAGTTGCCGATTGGCATTTTAAAAATAGGTGCCGATAGGCATTTCAGATATAGAAGCCGATAGGCATTTCAAATATAGGTGCCGATAGGCATTCCAGATATGGTTGCCGATAGGCATTTCAAATATAGGTGCTGATAGGCATTTCAGATGTAGTTTCCGATAGGCATTTCAAAAATAGGTGCCGATAGGCATTTCAGATATAGGTGCCGATAGGCATTTCAGATATAGTTGCCGATTGGCATTTTAAAAATAGGTGCCGATAGGCATTTCAGATACAGAAGCCGATAGGCATTTCAAATATAGGTGCCGATAGGCATTCCTGATATGGTTGCCGATAGGCATTTCAAATATAGGTGCTGATAGGCATTTTAGATGTAGTTTCCGATAGGCATTTCAAAAATAGGTGCCGATAGGCATTTCAGATATAGGTTCCGATAGGCATTTCAGATATAGTTGCCGATTGGCATTTTAAAAATAGGTGCCGATAGGCATTTCAGATATAGAAGCCGATAGGCATTTCAAATATAGGTGCCGATAAGCATTCCAGATATGGTTGCCGATAGGCATTTCAATAATAGGTGTTGATAGGCATTTCAGATGTAGTTTCCGATAGGCATTTCAAAAATTGGTGCCGATAGGCATTTCAGATATAGGTGCCGATAGGCATTTCAGATATAGTTGCCGATTGGCATTTTAAAAATAGGTGCCGATAGGCATTTCAGATATAGAAGCCGATAGGTATTTCAAATATAAGTGTCGATAGGCATTTCAGATATGGTTGCCGATAGGCATTTCAAATATAGGTGCTGATAGGCATTTCAGATGTAGTTTCCGATAGGCATTTCAAAAATAGGTGCCGATAGGCATTTCAGAGATAGGTGCCGATAGGCATTACAGATATAGTTGCCGATTGGCATTTTAAAAATAGGTGCCGATAGGCATTTCAGATATAGAAGCCGATAGGCATTTCAAATATAGGTGCCGATAGGCATTCCAGATATGGTTGCCGATAGGCATTTCAAATACAGGTGCTGATAGGCATTTCAGATGTAGTTTTCGATAGGCATTTCAAAAATAGGTGCCGATAGGCATTTCAGTTATAGGTGCCGATAGGCATTTCAGATATAGTTGCCGATTGGCATTTTAAAAATAGGCATTTCAGATATATTTGCCGATAGGCATTTAAAATATAGGTGCCGATAGGCATTTCAAATATAGGTGTCGATAGGCATTTCAGATATAAATGCCGAAAGGCATTTCAGATATAGGAGCCGATAGGCATTTCTGATGTGGTTGCCGATAAGCATTTCAAATATAGGTGCTGATAGGCATTTCAGATGTAGTTTTCGATAGGCATTTCAAAAATAGGTGCCGGTAGGTATTTCAGATATAGGTGCCGATAGGCACTTCAGATATTGTTGCCGATTGGCATTTTAAAAATAGGTGCCGATAGGCATTTCAGATATAGAAGCCGATAGGCATTTCAAATATAGGTGCCGATAGGCATTCCAGATATGGTTGCCGATAGGCATTTCAAATATAAGTGCTGATAGGCATTTAAAATATAGGTGCCGATAGGCATTTCAAATATAGGTGTCGATAGGCATTTCAGATATAAATGCCGAAAGGCATTTCAGATATATTTGCCGATAGGCATTTCTGATGTGGTTGCCGATAGGCATTTCAAATATAGGTGCTGATAGGCATTTCAGATGTAGTTTTTGATAGGCATTTCAAAAATAGGTGCCGATAGGCATTTCAGATATAGGTGCCGATAGGCACTTCAGATATAGTTGCCGATTGGCATTTTAAAAATAGGTGCCGATAGGCATTTCAGATATAGAAGCCGATAGGCATTTCAAATATAGGTGCCGAAGCCATTCCAGATATGGTTGCCGATAGGCATTTCAAATATAGGTGCTGATAGGCATTTCAGATGTAGATTCCGATAGACATTTCAAAAATAGGTGCCGATAGGCATTTCAGATATAGGTGCCGATAGGCATTTCAGATATAGTTGCCGATTGGCATTTTAAAAATAGGTGCCGATAGGCATTTCAGATATAGAAGCCGATAGGCATTTCAAATATGTGTTCCGATAGGCATTCCAGATATGGTTGCCGATAGGCATTTCAAATATAGGTGCTAATAGGCATTTCAGATGTAGTTTCCGATAGGCATTTCAAAAATTGGTGCCGATAGGCATTTCAGATATAGGTGCCGATAGGCATTTCAGATATAGTTGCCGATTGGCATTTTAAAAATAGGTGCCGATAGGCATTTCAGATATAGAAGCCGATAGGTATTTCAAATATAGGTATCGATAGGCATTTCAGATATGGTTGCCGATAGGCATTTCAAATATTGGTGCTGATAGGCATTTCAGATGTAGTTTCCGATAGGCATTTCAAAAATAGGTGCCGATAGGCATTTCAGATATAGGTGCCGATAGGCATTACAGATATAGTTGCCGATTGGCATTTTAAAAATAGGTGCCGATAGGCATTTCAGATATAGAAGCCGATAGGCATTTCAAATATAGGTGCCGATAGGCATTCCAGATATGGTTGCCGATAGGCATTTCAAATATAAGTGCTGATAGGCATTTAAAATATAGGTGCCGATAGGCATTTCAAATATAGGTGCTGATAGGCATTTAAAATATAGGTGCCGATAGGCATTTCAAATATAGGTGTCGATAGGCATTTCAGATATAAATGCCGAAAGGCATTTCAGATATAGGTGCCGATAGGCATTTCTGATGTGGTTGCCGATAGGCATTTCAAATATAGGTGCTGATAGGCATTTCAGATGTAGTTTTCGATAGGCATTTAAAAAATAGGTGCCGATAGGCATTTCAGATATAGGTGCCGATAGGCACTTCAGATATAGTTGCCGATAGGCATTTCAAATATAAGTGCTGAGAGGCATTTAAAATATAGGTGCCGATAGGCATTTCAAATATAGGTGCTGATAGGCATTTAAAATATAAGTGCCGATAGGCATTTCAAATATAGGTGTCGATAGGCATTTCAGATATAAATGCCGAAAGGCATTTCAGATATAGGTGCCGATAGGCATTTCCGATGTAGTTGCCGATAGGCATTTCAAATATAGGTGCTGATAGGCATTTCAGATGTAGTTTTCGATAGGCATTTCAGATATAGGTGCCGATAGGCATTCCAGATATGGTTGCCGATAGGCATTTCAAATATAACTGCTGATAGGCAGTTAAAATATAGGTGCCGATAGGCATTTAAAATATAGGTGCCGATAGGCATTTCAAATATAGGTGTCGATAGGCATTTCAGATATAAATGCCGAAAGGCATTTCAGATATAGGTGCCGATAGGCATTTCTGATGTGGTTGCCGATAGGCATTTCAAATATAGGTGCTGATAGGAATTTCAGATGTAGTTTTCGATAGGCATTTCAAAAATAGGTGCCGATAGGCATTTTAGATATAGGTGCCGATAGGCACTTCAGATATAGTTGCCGATTGGCATTTTAAAAATAGGTGCCGATAGGCATTTCAGATATAGAAGCCGATAGGCATTTCAAATATAGGTGCCGATAGCCATTCCAGATATGGTTGCCGATAGGCATTTCAAATATAGGTGCTGATAGGCATTTCAGATGTAGATTTCGATAGACATTTCAAAAATAGGTGCCGATAGGCATTTCAGATATAGGTGCCGATAGGCATTTCAGATATAGTTGCCGATTGGCATTTTAAAAATAGGTGCCGATAGGCATTTCAGATATAGAAGCCGATAGGCATTTCAAATATGGGTGCCGATAGGCATTCCAGATATGGTTGCCGATAGGCATTTCAAATATAGGTGCTAATAGGCATTTCAGATGTAGTTTCCGATAGGCATTTCAAAAATTGGTGCCGATAGGCATTTCAGATATAGGTGCCGATAGGCATTTCAGATATAGTTGCCGATTGGCATTTTAAAAATAGGTGCCGATAGGCATTTCAGATATAGAAGCCGATAGGTATTTCAAATATAGGTGTCGATAGGCATTTCAGATATGGTTGCCGATAGGCATTTCAAATATTGGTGCTGATAGGCATTTCAGATGTAGTTTCCGATAGGCATTTCAAAAATAGGTGTCGATAGGCATTTCAGATATAGGTGCCGATAGGCATTACAGATATAGTTGCCGATTGGCATTTTAAAAATAGGTGCCGATAGGCATTTCAGATATAGAAGCCGATAGGCATTTCAAATATAGGTGCCGATAGGCATTCCAGATATGGTTGCCGATAGGCATTTCAAATATAGGTGCTGATAGGCATTTCAGATGTAGTTTCCGATAGGCATTTCAAAAATAGGTGCCGATAGGCATTTCAGATATAGGTGCCGATAGGCATTTCAGATATAGTTGCCGATTGGCATTTTAAAAATAGGTGCAGATAGGCATTTCAGATTATAGAAGCCGATAGGCATTTCAAATATAGGTGCCGATAGGCATTCCTGATATGGTTGCCGATAGGCATTTCAAATATAGGTGCGGATAGGCATTTTAGATGTAGTTTCCGATAGGCATTTCAAAAATAGGTGCCGATAGGCATTTCAGATATAGGTTCCGATAGGCATTTCAGATATAGTTGCCGATTGGCATTTTAAAAATAGGTTCCGATAGGCATTTCAGATATAGAAGCCGATAGGCATTTCAAATATAGGTGCCGATAAGCATTCCAGATATGGTAGCCGATAGGCATTTCAAATATAGGTGCTGATAGGCATTTCAGATGTAGTTTCCGATAGGCATTTCAAAAATTGGTGCCGATAGGCATTTCAGATATAGGTGCCGATAGGCATTTCAGATATAGTTGCCGATTGGCATTTCAGATATAGTTGCCGATTGGCATTTTAAAAATAGGTGTCGATAGGCATTTCAGATACAGAAGCCGATAGGCATTTCAAATATAGGTGCCGATAGGCATTCCAGATATGGTTGCCGATAGGCATTTCAAATATAGGTGCTGATAGGCATTTCAGATGTAGTTTCCGGTAGGCATTTCAAAAATAGGTGCCGATAAGCATTTCAGATATAGGTGCCGATAGGCATTTCAGATATAGTTGCCAATTGGCATTTTAAAAATAGGTGCCGATAGGCATTTCAGATATAGAAGCCGATAGACATTTCAAATATAGGTGCCGATAGGCATTCCAGATAAGGTTGCCGATAGGCATTTCAAATATAGGTGCTGATAGGCATTTTAGATGTAGTTTCCGATAGGCATTTCAAAAATTGATGCCGATAGGCATTTCAGATATAGGTGCCGATAGGCATTTCAGATATAGTTGCCGATTGGCATTTTAAAAACATGTGCCGATAGGCATTTCGGATATAGAAGCCGATAGGTATTTCAAATATGGGTGTCGATAGGCATTTCAGATATGGTTGCCGATAGGCATTTCAAATATAGGAGCAGATAGGCATTTCAGATGTATTTTCCGAAAGGCATTTCAAAAATAGGTGCCGATAGGCATTTCAGATATAGGTGCCGATAGGCATTTCAGATATATTTGCCGATAGGCATTTAAAATATAGGTGCCGATAGGCATTTCAAATATAGGTGTCGATAGGCATTTCAGATATAAATGCCGAAAGGCATTTCAGATATAGGTGCCGATAGGCATTTATGATGTGGTTGCCGATAAGCATTTCAAATATAGGTGCTGATAGGCATTTCAGATGTAGTTTTCGATAGGCATTTCAAAAATAGGTGCCGGTAGGTATTTCAGATATAGGTGCCGATAGGCACTTCAGATATAGTTGCCGATTGGCATTTTAAAAATAGGTGCCGATAGGCATTTCAGATATAGAAGCCGATAGGCATTTCAAATATAGGTGCCGATAGGCATTCCAGATATGGTTGCCGATAGGCATTTCAAATATAGGTGCTGATAGGCATTTCAGATGTAGTTTCCGATAGGAATTTAAAAAATAGGTGCCGATAGGCATTTTAGATATAGGTGCGATAGGCATTTCAGATATAGTTGCCGATTGGCATTTTAAAAATAGGTGCCGATAGGCATTTCAGATATAGAAGCCGATAGGCATTTCAAATATAGGTGCCGATATGCATTCCAGATATGGTTGCCGATGGGCATTTCAAATATAGGTGCTGATAGGCATTTCAGATGTAGTTTCCGATAGGCATTTCAAAAATTGGTGCCGATAGGCATTTCAGATATAGGTGCCGATAGGCATTTCAGATATAGTTGCCGATTGGCATTTTAAAAATAGGTGCCGATAGGCATTTCAGATATAGTCGCCGATTGGCATTTTAAAAACAGGTGCCGATAGGCATTTCAGATATAGAAGCCGATAGGTAATTCAAATATAGGTGTCGATAGGCATTTCAGTTATGGTTGCCAAAAAGCATTTCAGATATGGTTGCCAAAAGGCATTTCAATATAGGAGCAGATAGGCATTTCAGATGTAGTTTCCAAAAGGCATTTCAAAAATAGGTGCCGATAGGCATTTCAGATATAGGTGCCGATAGGCATTTCAGATATAGTTGCCGATTGGCATTTTAAAAATAGGTGCCGATGGGCATTTCCGATATAGAAGCCGATAGGCATTTCAAAAATAGATGCCGATAGGCATTCCAGATATGGTTGCCGATAGGCATTTCAAATATAAGTGCTGATAGGCATTTCAGATGTAGTTTCCGATAGGCATTTCAAAAATAGGTACCGATAGGCATTTCAGATATAGGTGCCGATAGGCATTTCAGATATAGTTGCCAATTGGCATTTTAAAATGGGTGTCGATAGGCATTTCAGATATAGAAGCCGATAGGCATTTCAAATATAGGTGCCGATAGGCATTTCAGATATGGTTGCCGATAGGCATTTCAAATATTGGTGCTGATAAGCATTTCAGATGTAGTTTCCGATAGGCATTTAAAAAATAGGTGCCGATAGGCATTTCAGATATAGGTGCCGATAGGCATTACAGATATAGTTGCCGATTGGCATTTTAAAAATAAGTGTCGATTAGCATTTCAGATATAGGTGCGGATAGGCATTTCAGATATAGTTGCCGATAGGCATTTCAGATATAGTTGCCGATTGGCATTCCAGATATGGTTGATGATAGGCATTTCAAATATAGGTGCTGATAGGCATTTCAGATGTAGTTTCCGATAGGCATTTCAAAAATAGGTGCCGATAGGCATTTCAGATATAGGTGCCGATAGGCATTTCAGATATAGTTGCCGATTGGCATTTTAAAAATAGGTGCCGATAGGCATTTCAGATATAGAAGCCGATAGGCATTTCAAATATAGGTGCCGATAGGCATTCCAGATATGGTTGCCGATAGGCATTTCAAATATAGGTGCTGCTAGGCATTTCAGATGTAGTTTCCGATAGGCATTTCAAAAATTGGTGCCGATAGGCATTTCAGATATAGGTGCCGATAGGCATTTCAGATATATTTGCCGATTGACATTTTAAAAATAGGTGTCGATAGGCATTTCAGATATAAATGCCGAAAGGCATTTCAGATATAGGTGCCGATAGGCATTCCAGATATGGTTGCCGATAGGCATTTCAAATATAGGTGCTGATAGGCATTTCAGATGTAGTTTCCGATAGGCATTTCAAAAATAGGTGCCGATAGGCATTTCAGATATAGGTGCCGATAGGCATTTTAGATATATTTGCCGATTGACATTTTAAAAATAGGTGTCGATAGGCATTTCAGATATAAATGCCGAAAGGCATTTCAGATATAGGTGCCGATAGGCATTCCAGATATGGTTGCCGATAGGCATTTCAAATATAGGTGCTGATAGGCATTTCAGATGTAGTTTCCGATAGGCATTACAAAAATTGGTGCCGATTGGCATTTCAGATATAGGTGCCGATAGGCATTTCAGATATAGTTGCCGATTGGCATTTTAAAAATAGGTGCCGATAGGCATTTCAGAGATAGAAGCCGAAAGGTATTTCAAATATAGGTGTCGATAGGCCTTTCAGATATGGTTGCCGATAGGCATTTCAAATATTGGTGCTGATAAGCATTACAGATGTGATATCCGATAGGCATTTCAAAAATAGGTGCCGATAGGCATTTCAGATATAGGTACGGATAGGCATTACAGATATAGTTGCCGATTGGCATTTTAAAAATAGGTGCCGATAGGCATTTCAGATATAGTCGCCGATTGGCACTTTAAAAACAGGTGCCGATAGGCATTTCAGATATAGAAGCCGATAGGTATTTCAAATATAGGTGTCGATAGGCATTTCAGATATGGTTGCCAAAAGGCATTTCAATATAGGAGCAGATAGGCATTTCAGATGTAGTTTCCAAAAGGCATTTCAAAAATAGGTGCTGATAGGCATTTCAGATATAGGTGCCGATAGGCATTTCAGATATAGTTGCCGATTGGCATTTTAAAAATAGGTGCCGATGGGCATTTCCGATATAGAAGCCGATAGGCATTTCAAAAATAGGTGCCGATAGGCATTCCAGATATGGTTGCCGATAGGCATTTCAAATATAAGTGCTGATAGGCATTTCAGATGTAGTTTCCGATAGGCATTTCAAAAATAGGTACCGATAGGCATTTCAGATATAGGTGCCGATAGGCATTTCAGATATAGTTGCCAATTGGCATTTTAAAATAGGTGTCGATAGGCATTTCAGATATAGAAGCCGATAGGCATTTCAAATATAGGTGCTGATAGGCATTTCAGATATGGTTGCCGATAGGCATTTCAAATATTGGTGCTGATAAGCATTTCAGATGTAGTTTCCGATAGGCATTTCAAAAATAGGTGCCGATAGGCATTTCAGATATAGGTGCCGATAGGCATTACAGATATAGTTGCCGATTGGCATTTTAAAAATAGGTGTCGATAGGCATTTCAGATATAGGTGCGGATAGGCATTTCAGATATAGTTGCCGATAGGCATTTCAGATATAGTTGCCGATTGGCATTCCAGATATGGTTGCCGATAGGCATTTCAAATATAGGTGCTGATAGGCATTTCAGATGTAGTTTCCGATAGGCATTTCAAAAATAGGTGCCGATAGGCATTTCAGATATAGGTGCCGATACGCATTTCAGATATAGTTGCCGATTGGCATTTTAAAAATAGGTGCCGATAGGCATTTCAGATATAGAAGCCGATAGGCATTTCAAATATAGGTGCCGATAGGCATTCCAGATATGGTTGCCGATAGGCATTTTAAATATTGGTGCTGATAAGCATTTCAGATGTAGTTTCCGATAGGCATTTCAAAAATAGGTGCCGATAGGCATTTCAGATATAGGTGCCGATAGGCATTACAGATATAGTTGCCGATTGGCATTTTAAAAATAGGTGTCGATAGGCATTTCAGGTATAGGTGCGGATAGGCATTTCAGATATAGTTGCCGATAGGCATTTCAGATATAGTTGCCGATTGGCATTCCAGATATGGTTGCCGATAGGCATTTCAAATATAGGTGCTGATAGGCATTTCAGATGTAGTTTCCGATAGGCATTTCAAAAATAGGTGCCGATAGGCATTTCAGATATAGGTGCCGATAGGCATTTCAGATATAGTTGCCGATTGGCATTCCAGATATGGTTGCCGATAGGCATTTCAAACATAGGTGCTGCTAGGCATTTCAGATGTAGTTTCCGATAGGCATTTCAAAAATTGGTGCCGATAGGCTTTTCAGATATAGGTGCCGTAGGGCATTTCAGATATATTTGCCGATTGACATTTTAAAAATAGGTGTCGATAGGCATTTCAGATATAAATGCCGAAAGGCATTTCAGATATAGGTGCCGATAGGCATTCCAGATATGGTTGCCGATAGGCATTTCAAATATAGGTGCTGATAGGCATTTCAGATGTAGTTTCCGATAGGCATTTCAAAAATTGGTGCCGATTGGCATTTTAGATATAGAAGCCGATAAGCATTTCAAATATAGGTGCCGAAAAGCATTCCAGATATGGTTGCCGATAGGTATTTCAAATATAGGTGCTGATAGGCATTTCAGATGTAGTTTCCGATAGGCATTTCAAAAATTGGTGCCGATAGGCATTTCAGATATAGGTGCCGATAGGCATTTCAGATATAGTTGCCCATTGGCATTTTAAAAATAGGTGCCGATAGGCATTTCAGATATATAAGCCGATAGGTATTTCAAATATAAGTGTCGATAGGCATTTCAGATATGGTTGCCGATAGGCATTTCAAATATAGGTTCTGATAGGCATTTCAGATGTAGTTTCCGATAGGCATTTCAAAAATAGGTGCCGATAGGCATTTCAGATATAGGTGCCGATAGGCATTTCAGATATAGTTGCCGATTGGCATTTTAAAAATAGGTGTCGATAGGCATTTCAGATATAGAAGCCGATAGGCATTTCAAATATAGGTGTCGATAGGCATTTCAGATATGTTTGCCGATAGGCATTTCAAATATAGGTGCTGATAGGCATTTCAGATGTAGTTTCCGATAGGCATTTCAAAAATAGGTGCCGATAGACATTTCAGATATTGGTGCCGATAGGCATTTCAGATATAGTTGCCGATTGGCATTTTAAAAATAGGTGCCGATAGGCATTTCAGATATAGAAGCCGATAGGCATTTCAAATATAGGTGCCGATAGGCATTCCAGATATGGTTGCCGACAGGCATTTCAAATATAGGTGCTTATAGGCATTTCAGATGTAGTTTCCGATAGGCATTTCAAAAATAGGTGCCGATAGGCAGTTCAGATATAGGTGCCGATAGGCATTTCAGATATTGTTGCCAATTGGCATTTTAAAAATAGGTGCCGATAGGCATTTCAGATATAGAAGCCGATAGACATTTCAAATATAGGTGCCGATAGGCATTCCAGATATGGTTGCCGATAGGCATTTCAAATATAGGTGCTGATAGGCATTTTAGATGTAGTTTCCGATAAGCATTTCAAAAATTGATGCCGATAGGCATTTCAGATATAGGTGCCGATAGGCATTTCAGATATAGTTGCCGATTGGCATTTTAAAAACAGGTGCCGATAGGCATTTCAGATATAGAAGCCGATAGGTATTTCAAATATGGGTGTCGATAGGCATTTCAGATATGGTTGCCGATAGGCATTTCAAATATAGGAGCAGATAGGCATTTCAGATGTATTTTCCGAAAGGCATTTCAAAAATAGGTGCCGATAGGCATTTTAGATATAGGTGCGATAGGCATTTCAGATATAGTTGCCGATTGGCATTTTAAAAATAGGTGCCGATAGGCATTTCAGATATAGAAGCCGATAGGCATTTCAAATATAGGTGCCGATATGCATTCCAGATATGGTTGCCGATAGGCATTTCAAATATAGGTGCTGATAGGCATTTCAGATGTAGTTTCCGATAGGCACTTCAAAAATTGGTGCCGATAGGCATTTCAGATATAGGTGCCGATAGGCATTTCAGATATAGTTGCCGATTGGCATTTTAAAAATAGGTGCCGATAGGCATTTCAGATATAGTCGCCGATTAGCATTTTAAAAACAGTTGCCGATAGGCATTTCAGATATAAAAGCCGATAGGTATTTCAAATATAGGTGTCGATAGGCATTTCAGATATAGTCGCCGATTGGCATTTTAAAAACCGGTGCCGATAGGCATTTCAGATATAGAAGCCGATAGGTATTTCAAATATAGGTGTCGATAGGCATTTCAGATATGGTTGCCAAAAGGCATTTCAATATAGGAGCAGATAGGCATTTCAGATGTAGTTTCCAAAAGGCATTTCAAAAATAGGTGCCGATAGGCATTTCAGATATAGGTGCCGATAGGCATTTCAGATATAGTTGCCGATTGGCATTTTAAAAATAGGTGCCGATGGGCATTTCCGATATAGAAGCCGATAGGCATTTCAAAAATAGGTGCCGATAGGCATTCCAGATATGGTTGCCGATAGGCATTTCAAATATAAGTGCTGATAGGCATTTCAGATGTAGTTTCCGATAGGCATTTAAAAAATAGGTACCGATAGGCATTTCAGATATAGGTGCCGATAGGCATTTTAGAAATAGTTGCCAATTGGCATTTTAAAATAGGTGTCGATAGGCCTTTCAGATATAGTTGCCGATTGGCATTTTAAAAATAGGTGCCGATAGGCATTTCAGATATAGTCGCCGATTAGCATTTTAAAAACAGTTGCCGATAGGCATTTCAGATATAAAAGCCGATAGGTATTTCAAATATAGGTGTCGATAGGCATTTCAGATATAGTCGCCGATTGGCATTTTAAAAACAGGTGCCGATAGGCATTTCAGATATAGAAGCCGATAGGTATTTCAAATATAGGTGCCGATAGGCATTTCAGATATAGAAGCCGATAGGCATTTCATATATAGGTGCCGATAGGCATTCCAGATATGGTTGCCGATAGGCATTTCAAATATAGGTGCTGATAGGCATTTTAGATGTAGTTTCCGATAAGCATTTCAAAAATTGATGCCGATAGGCATTTCAGATATAGGTGCCGATAGGCATTTCAGATATAGTTGCCGATTGGCATTTTAAAAACAGGTGCCGATAGGCATTTCAGATATAGAAGCCGATAGGTATTTCAAATATGGGTGTCGATAGGCATTTCAGATATGGTTGCCGATAGGCATTTCAAATATAGGAGCAGATAGGCATTTCAGATGTATTTTCCGAAAGGCATTTCAAAAATAGGTGCCGATAGGCATTTTAGATATAGGTGCGATAGGCATTTCAGATATAGTTGCCGATTGGCATTTTAAAAATAGGTGCCGATAGGCATTTCAGATATAGAAGCCGATAGGCATTTCAAATATAGGTGCCGATATGCATTCCAGATATGGTTGCCGATAGGCATTTCAAATATAGGTGCTGATAGGCATTTCAGATGTAGTTTCCGATAGGCACTTCAAAAATTGGTGCCGATAGGCATTTCAGATATAGGTGCCGATAGGCATTTCAGATATAGTTGCCGATTGGCATTTTAAAAATAGGTGCCGATAGGCATTTCAGATATAGTCGCCGATTAGCATTTTAAAAACAGTTGCCGATAGGCATTTCAGATATAAAAGCCGATAGGTATTTCAAATATAGGTGTCGATAGGCATTTCAGATATAGTCGCCGATTGGCATTTTAAAAACCGGTGCCGATAGGCATTTCAGATATAGAAGCCGATAGGTATTTCAAATATAGGTGTCGATAGGCATTTCAGATATGGTTGCCAAAAGGCATTTCAATATAGGAGCAGATAGGCATTTCAGATGTAGTTTCCAAAAGGCATTTCAAAAATAGGTGCCGATAGGCATTTCAGATATAGGTGCCGATAGGCATTTCAGATATAGTTGCCGATTGGCATTTTAAAAATAGGTGCCGATGGGCATTTCCGATATAGAAGCCGATAGGCATTTCAAAAATAGGTGCCGATAGGCATTCCAGATATGGTTGCCGATAGGCATTTCAAATATAAGTGCTGATAGGCATTTCAGATGTAGTTTCCGATAGGCATTTAAAAAATAGGTACCGATAGGCATTTCAGATATAGGTGCCGATAGGCATTTTAGAAATAGTTGCCAATTGGCATTTTAAAATAGGTGTCGATAGGCCTTTCAGATATAGTTGCCGATTGGCATTTTAAAAATAGGTGCCGATAGGCATTTCAGATATAGTCGCCGATTAGCATTTTAAAAACAGTTGCCGATAGGCATTTCAGATATAAAAGCCGATAGGTATTTCAAATATAGGTGTCGATAGGCATTTCAGATATAGTCGCCGATTGGCATTTTAAAAACAGGTGCCGATAGGCATTTCAGATATAGAAGCCGATAGGTATTTCAAATATAGGTGTCGATAGGCATTTCAGATATGGTTGCCAAAAGGCATTTCAATATAGGAGCAGATAGGCATTTCAGATGTAGTTTCCAAAAGGCATTTCAAAAATAGGTGCCGATAGGCATTTCAGATATAGGTGCCGATAGGCATTTCAGATATAGTTGCCGATTGGCATTTTAAAAATAGGTGCCGATGGGCATTTCCGATATAGAAGCCGATAGGCATTTCAAAAATAGGTGCCGATAGGCATTCCAGATATGGTTGCCGATAGGCATTTCAAATATAAGTGCTGATAGGCATTTCAGATGTAGTTTCCGATAGGCATTTAAAAAATAGGTACCGATAGGCATTTCAGATATAGGTGCCGATAGGCATTTTAGAAATAGTTGCCAATTGGCATTTTAAAATAGGTGTCGATAGGCATTTCAGATATAGAAGCCGATAGGCATTTCAAATATAGGTGCCGATAGGCATTTCAGATATGGTTGCCGATAGGCATTTCAAATATTGGTGCTGATAAGCATATCAGATGTAGTTTCCGATAGGCATTTCAAAAATAGGTGCCGATAGGCATTTCAGATATAGGTGGCGATAGGCACTTCAGATATAGTTGCCGATTGGCATTTTAAAAATAGGTGCCTATAGGCATTTCAGATATAGAAGCCGATAGGCATTTCAAATATAGGTGCCGATAGGCATTCCAGATATGTTTGCCGATAGGCATTTCAAATATAGGTGCTGATAGGCATTTCAGATGTAGTTTCCGATAGGCATTTCAAAAATAGGTGCCGATAGGCATTTCAGATATAGGTGCCGATAGGCATTACAGATATAGTTGCCAATTGGCATTTTAAAAATAGGTGTCGATAAGCATTTCAGATATAGAAGCCGATAGGCACTTCAAATATAGATGCCGATAGGCATTCCAGATATGGTGGCCGATAGGCATTTCAAATATAGGTGCTGATAGGCATTTCAGATGTAGTTTCCAATAGGCATTTCAAAAATAGGTGCCGATAGGCATTTCAGACATAGATGCCTATAGACATTTCAGATATAGTTGCCGATTGGCATTTTAAAAATAGGTGCCGATAGGCATCTTAGATGTAGTTTCCGATAGGCATTTCCAAAATAGGTGCCGATAGGCATTTCAGATATAGGTGCCGATAGGCATATCAGATATAGTTTCCGATAGATATTTCAAAAATAGGTGCCGATAGGCATATCAGATATAGTTGCCGATAGGCATTTCAAAAATAGGTGCCGATAGGCATTTCAAATATAGGTGTCGATAGGCATTTCAGATATAAATGCCGAAAGGCATTTCAGATATAGGTGCCGAGAGGCATTTTTGATGTGGTTGCCGATAAGCATTTCAAATATAGGTGCTGATAGGCATTTCAGATGTAGTTTTCGATAGGCATTTCAAAAATAGGTGCCGATAGGCATTTCAGATATAGGTGCCGATAGGCACTTCAGATATAGTTGCCGATTGGCATTTTAAAAATAGGTGCCGATAGGCATTTCAGATATAGAAGCCGATAGGCATTTCAAATATAGATGCCGATAGGCATTCCAGATATGTTTGCCGATAGGCATTTTAAATATAGGTGCTGATAGGCATTTCAGATGTAGTTTCCGATAGGCATTTCAAAAATAGGTGCCGATAGGCATTTCAGATATAGTTGCCGATTGGCATTTTAAAAATAGGTGCCGATAGGCATTTTAGATGTAGTTTCCAATAGGCATTTCCAAAATAGGTGCCGATTGGCATTTCAGATATAGGTGCCGATAGGCATATCAGATATAGTTGCCGATAGGCATTTAAAATATAGGTGCCGATAGGCATTTCAAATATAGGTGTCGATAGGCATTTCAGAAATAAATGCCGAAAGGCATTTCAGATATAGGTGCCGATAGGCATTTCTGATGTGGTTGCCGATAGGCATTTCAAATAAAGGTGCTGCTAGGCATTTCAGATGTAGTTTCCGATAGGCATTTCAAAAATTGGTGCCGATAGGCTTTTCAGATATAGGTGCCGTAGGGCATTTCAGATATATTTGCCGATTGACATTTTAAAAATAGGTGTCGATAGGCATTTCAGATATAAATGCCGAAAGGCATTTCAGATATAGGTGCCGATAGGCATTCCAGATATGGTTGCCGATAGGCATTTCAAATATAGGTGCTGATAGGCATTTCAGATGTAGTTTCCGATAGGCATTTCAAAAATTGGTGCCGATTGGCATTTTAGATATAGAAGCCGATAAGCATTTCAAATATAGGTGCCGAAAAGCATTCCAGATATGGTTGCCGATAGGTATTTCAAATATAGGTGCTGATAGGCATTTCAGATGTAGTTTCCGATAGGCATTTCAAAAATTGGTGCCGATAGGCATTTCAGATATAGGTGCCGATAGGCATTTCAGATATAGTTGCCCATTGGCATTTTAAAAATAGGTGCCGATAGGCATTTCAGATATATAAGCCGATAGGTATTTCAAATATAAGTGTCGATAGGCATTTCAGATATGGTTGCCGATAGGCATTTCAAATATAGGTTCTGATAGGCATTTCAGATGTAGTTTCCGATAGGCATTTCAAAAATAGGTGCCGATAGGCATTTCAGATATAGGTGCCGATAGGCATTTCAGATATAGTTGCCGATTGGCATTTTAAAAATAGGTGTCGATAGGCATTTCAGATATAGAAGCCGATAGGCATTTCAAATATAGGTGTCGATAGGCATTTCAGATATGTTTGCCGATAGGCATTTCAAATATAGGTGCTGATAGGCATTTCAAAAATAGGTGCCGATAGGCATTTCAGATATTGGTGCTGATAGGCATTTCAGATATAGTTGCCGATTGGCGTTTTAAAAATAGGTGCCGATAGGCATTTCAGATATAGAAGCCGATAGGCATTTCAAATATAGGTGCCGATAGGCATTCCAGATATGGTTGCCGACAGGCATTTCAAATATAGGTGCTTATAGGCATTTCAGATGTAGTTTCCGATAGGCATTTCAAAAATAGGTGCCGATAGGCAGTTCAGATATAGGTGCCGATAGGCATTTCAGATATTGTTGCCAATTGGCATTTTAAAAATAGGTGCCGATAGGCATTTCAGATATAGAAGCCGATAGACATTTCAAATATAGGTGCCGATAGGCATTCCAGATATGGTTGCCGATAGGCATTTCAAATAAAGGTGCTGATAGGCATTTTAGATGTAGTTTCCGATAAGCATTTCAAAAATTGATGCCGATAGGCATTTCAGATATAGGTGCCGATAGGCATTTCAGATATAGTTGTCGATTGGCATTTTAAAAACAGGTGCCGATAGGCATTTCAGATATAGAAGCCGATAGGTATTTCAAATATGGGTGTCGATAGGCATTTCAGATATGGTTGCCGATAGGCATTTCAAATATAGGAGCAGATAGGCATTTCAGATGTATTTTCCGAAAGGCATTTCAAAAATAGGTGCCGATAGGCATTTTAGATATAGGTGCGATAGGCATTTCAGATATAGTTGCCGATTGGCATTTTAAAAATAGGTGCCGATAGGCATTTCAGATATAGAAGCCGATAGGCATTTCAAATATAGGTGCCGATATGCATTCCAGATATGGTTGCCGATAGGCATTTCAAATATAGGTGCTGATAGGCATTTCAGATGTAGTTTCCGATAGGCACTTCAAAAATTGGTGCCGATAGGCATTTCAGATATAGGTGCCGATAGGCATTTCAGATATAGTTGCCGATTGGCATTTTAAAAATAGGTGCCGATAGGCATTTCAGATATAGTCGCCGATTAGCATTTTAAAAACAGTTGCCGATAGGCATTTCAGATATAAAAGCCGATAGGTATTTCAAATATAGGTGTCGATAGGCATTTCAGATATAGTCGCCGATTGGCATTTTAAAAACAGGTGCCGATAGGCATTTCAGATATAGAAGCCGATAGGTATTTCAAATATAGGTGTCGATAGACATTTCAGATATGGTTGCCAAAAGGCATTTCAATATAGGAGCAGATAGGCATTTCAGATGTAGTTTCCAAAAGGCATTTCAAAAATAGGTGCCGATAGGCATTTCAGATATAGGTGCCGATAGGCATTTCAGATATAGTTGCCGATTGGCATTTTAAAAATAGGTGCCGATGGGCATTTCCGATATAGAAGCCGATAGGCATTTCAAAAATAGGTGCCGATAGGCATTCCAGATATGGTTGCCGATAAGCATTTCAAATATAAGTGCTGATAGGCATTTCAGATGTAGTTTCCGATAGGCATTTCAAAAATAGGTGCCGATAGGCATTTCAGATATAGGTGCCGATAGGCATTACAGATATAGTTGCCAATTGGCATTTTAAAAATAGGTGTCGATAAGCATTTCAGATATAGAAGCCGATAGGCACTTCAAATATAGATGCCGATAGGCATTCCAGATATGGTGGCCGATAGGCATTTCAAATATAGGTGCTGATAGGCATTTCAGATGTAGTTTCCAATAGGCATTTCAAAAATAGGTGCCGATAGGCATTTCAGATATAGGTGGCGATAGGCACTTCAGATATAGTTGCCGATTGGCATTTTAAAAATAGGTGCCTATAGGCATTTCAGATATAGAAGCCGATAGGCATTTCAAATATAGGTGCCGATAGGCATTCCAGATATGTTTGCCGATAGGCATTTCAAATATAGGTGCTGATAGGCATTTCAGATGTAGTTTCCGATAGGCATTTCAAAAATAGGTGCCGATAGGCATTTCAGATATAGGTGCCGATAGGCATTACAGATATAGTTGCCAATTGGCATTTTAAAAATAGGTGTCGATAAGCATTTCAGATATAGAAGCCGATAGGCACTTCAAATATAGATGCCGATAGGCATTCCAGATATGGTGGCCGATAGGCATTTCAAATATAGGTGCTGATAGGCATTTCAGATGTAGTTTCCAATAGGCATTTCAAAAATAGGTGCCGATAGGCATTTCAGACATAGATGCCTATAGACATTTCAGATATAGTTGCCGATTGGCATTTTAAAAATAGGTGCCGATAGGCATCTTAGATGTAGTTTCCGATAGGCATTTCAAAAATAGGTGCCGATAGGCATTTCAGATATAGGTGCCGATAGGCATATCAGATATAGTTGCCGATAGATATTTCAAAAATAGGTGCCGATAGGCATATCAGATATAGTTGCCGATAGGCATTTAAAAAATAGGTGCCGATAGGCATTTCAAATATAGGTGTCGATAGGCATTTCAGATATAAATGCCGAAAGGCATTTCAGATATATGTGCCGAGAGGCATTTTTGATGTGGTTGCCGATAAGCATTTCAAATATAGGTGCTGATAGGCATTTCAGATGTAGTTTTCGATAGGCATTTCAAAAATAGGTGCCGATAGGCATTTCAGATATAGGTGCCGATAGGCACTTCAGATATAGTTGCCGATTGGCATTTTAAAAATAGGTGCCGATAGGCATTTCAGATATAGAAGCCGATAGGCATTTCAAATATAGATGCCGATAGGCATTCCAGATATGTTTGCCGATAGGCATTTTAAATATAGGTGCTGATAGGCATTTCAGATGTAGTTTCCGATAGGCATTTCAAAAATAGGTGCCGATAGGCATTTCAGATATAGTTGCCGATTGGCATTTTAAAAATAGGTGCCGATAGGCATTTTAGATGTAGTTTCCAATAGGCATTTCCAAAATAGGTGCCGATTGGCATTTCAGATATAGGTGCCGATAGGCATATCAGATATAGTTGCCGATAGGCATTTAAAATATAGGTGCCGATAGGCATTTCAAATATAGGTGTCGATAGGCATTTCAGATATAAATGCCGAAAGGCATTTCAGATATAGGTGCCGATAGGCATTTCTGATGTGGTTGCCGATAGGCATTTCAAATAAAGGTGCTGATAGGCATTTCAGATGTAGTTTTCGATAGGCATTTCAAAAATAGGTGCCGATAGGCATTTCAGATATAGGTGCCGATAGGCACTTCAGATATAGTTGCCGATTGGCATTTTAAAAATAGGTGCCGATAGGCATTTCAGATATAGAAGCCGATAGGCATTTCAAATATAGGTGCCGATAAGCATTCCAGATATGGTTGCCGATAGGCATTTCAAATATAGGTGCTGATAGGCATTTCAGATATAGGTGCCGATAGGCATTTCAGATATAGTTGCCGATTGGCATTTTAAAAATAGGTGCCGATAGGCATTTCAGATATAGAAGCCGATAGGTATTTAGAATATAGGTGTCGATAGGCATTTCAGATATGGTTGCCGATAGGCATTTCAAATATAGGTGCTGATAGGCATTTCAGATATAGGTGCCGATAGGCATTTCAGATATAGTTGCCGATTGGCATTCTAAAAATAGGTGTCGATAGGCATTTTAGATATAGGAGACGATAGGCATTTCAAATATAGGTGTCGATAGGCATTTCAGATATGATTGCCGATAGGCATTTCAAATATAGGTGCTGATAGGCATTTTAGATGTAGTTTCCGATAGGCATTTCAAAAATAGGTGCCGATAGGCATTTCAGATATTGGTGCCGATAGGCATTTCAGATATAGTTGCCGATTGGCATTTTAAAAATAGGTGCCGATAGGCATTTCAGATATAGAAGTCGATAGGCATTTCAAATATAGGTGCCGATAGGCATTCCAGATATGGTTGCCGATAGGCATTTCAAATATAGGTGCTGATAGGCATTTCAGATGTTGTTTCCGATAGGCATTTCAAAAATAGGTGCCGATAGGCATTTCAGATATAGGTGCCGACAGGCATTTTAGATATAGTTGCCAATTGGCATTTTAAAAATAGGTGCCGATAGGCATTTCAGATATAGAAGCCGATAGGCATTTCAAATATAGGTGCTGATAGGCATTCCAGATATGGTTGCCGATAGGCATTTCAAATATAGGTGCTGATAGGCATTTTAGATGTAGTTTCCGATAGGCATTTCAAAAATTGATGCCGATAGGCGTTTCAGATATAGGTGCCGATAGGCATTTCAGATATAGTTGCCGATTGGCATTTTAAAAACAGGTGCCGATAGGCATTTCAGATTAAGAAGCCGATAGGTATTTCAAATATGGGTGTCGATAGGCATTTCAGATATGGTTGCCGATAGGCATTTCAAATATAGGAGCAGATAGGCATTTCAAATGTATTTTCCGAGAGGCATTTCAAAAATAGGTGCCGATAGGCATTTCAGATATAGGTGCCGATAGGCATTTCAGATATATTTGCCGATAGGCATTTAAAATATAGGTGCCGATTGGCATTTCAAATATAGGTGTCGATAGGCATTTCAGATATAAATGCCGAGAGGCATTTCAGATATAGGTGCCGATAGGCATTTCTGATGTGGTTGCCGATAAGCATTTCAAATATAGGTGCTGATAGGCATTTCAGATGTAGTTTTCGATAGGCATTTCAAAAATAGATGCCGGTAGGTATTTCAGATATAGGTGCCGATAGGCACTTCAGATATAGTTGCCGATTGGCATTTTAAAAATAGGTGTCGATAGGCATTTCAGATATAGAAGCCGATAGGTATTTCAAATATAGGTGTCGACAGTCATTTCAGATATGGTTGCCGATAGGCATTTCAAATATAGGTGCTGATAGGCATTTCAGATGTAGTTTCCGATGGGCATTTCAAAAATAGGTGCCGATAAGCATTTCAGATATAGGTGCCGATAGGCATTTCAGATATAGGTGCCGATAGGCATTTCAGATATAGAAGCCGATAGGTATTTCAAATATAGGTGTCGACAGTCATTTCAGATATGGTTGCCGATAGGCATTTCAAATATAGGTGCTGATAGGCATTTCAGATGTAGTTTCCGATAGGCATTTCAAAAATTGGTGCCGATAGGCATTTCAGATATAGGTGCCGATAGCATTTCAGATATAGTTGCCGATTGGCATTTTAAAAATAGGTGCATATAGGCATTTCAGATATAGAAGCCGATAGGTATTTCAAATATAGGTGTCGACAGTCATTTCAGATATGGTTGCCGATAGGCATTTCGATTATAGGTGCTGATAGGCATTTCAGATGTAGTTTCCGATAGGCATTTCAAAAATAGGTGCCGATAGGCATTTCAGATATATTTGCCGATAGGCATTTCATATATATTTGCCGATTGACATTTTAAAAATAGGTGTCGATAGGCATTTCAGATATAAATGCCGAAAGGCATTTCAGATATAGGTGCCGATAGGCATTCCAGATATGGTTGCCGATAGGCATTTCAAATATAGGTGCCGATAGGCATTTCAGATATAGAAGCCGATAGGCATTTCAAATATAAGTGCCGATAAGCATTCCAGATATAGTTGCCGATAGGCTTTTCAAATATAGGTGCTGATAGGCATTTCAGATGTAGTTTCCGATAGGCATTTCAAAAATTGGTGCCGATAGGCATTTCAGATATAGGTGCCGATAGCATTTCAGATATAGTTGCCGATTGGCATTTTAAAAATAGGTGCCGATAGGCATTTCAGATATAGAAGCCGATAGGTATTTCAAATATAGGTGTCGACAGTTATTTCAGATATGGTTGCCGATAGGCATTTCAAATATAGGTGCTGATAGGCATTTCAGATGTAGTTTCCGATAGGCATTTCAAAAATAGGTGCCGATAGGCATTTCAGATATAGGTGCCGATAGGCATTTCAGATATATTTGCCGATTGACATTTTAAAAATAGGTGTCGATAGGCATTTCAGATATAAATGCCGAAAGGCATTTCAGATATAGGTGCCGATAGGCATTCCAGATATGGTTGCCGATAGGCATTTCAAATATAGGTGCTGATAGGCATTTCAGATGTAGTTTCCGATAGGCATTACAAAAATTGGTGCCGATTGGCATTTCAGATATAGGTGCCGATAGGCATTTCAGATATAGTTGCCGATTGGCATTTTAAAAATAGGTGCCGATAGGCATTTCAGAGATAGAAGCCGAAAGGTATTTCAAATATAGGTGTCGATAGGCCTTTCAGATATGGTTGCCGATAGGCATTTCAAATATTGGTGCTGATAAGCATTACAGATGTGGTATCCGATAGGCATTTCAAAAATAGGTGCCGATAGGCATTTCAGATATAGGTGCCGATAGGCATTTCAGATATAGTTGCCGATTGGCATTTTAAAAATAGGTGCCGATAGGCATTTCAGATATAGAAGCCGATAGGCATTTCAAATATAGGTGCCGATAGGCATTACAGATATAGTTGCCGATTGGCATTTTAAAAATAGGTGTCGATAGGCATTTCAGATATAGGTGCCGATAGGCATTTCAGATATAGTTTCCGATAGGCATTTCAAAAATTGGTGCCGATAGGCATTTCAGATAAAGGTGCCGATAGTCATTTCAGATATAGTTGCCGATTGGCATTTTAAAAATAGGTGTCGATAGGCATTTCAGATATAAATGCCGAAAGGCATTTCAGATGTAGGTGCCGATAGGCATTCCAGATATGGTTGCCGATAGGCATTTCAAATATAGGTGCTGATAGGCATTTCAGATGTAGTTTCCGATAGGCATTTCAAAAATTGGTGCCGATTGGCATTTCAGATATAGGTGCCGATAGGCATTTCAGATATAGTTGCCGATTGGCATTTTAAAAATAGGTGCCGATAGGCATTTCAGAGATAGAAGCCGATAAGTATTTCAAATATAGGTGTCGATAGGCCTTTCAGATATGGTTGCCGATAGGCATTTCAAATATTGGTGCTGATAAGCATTTCAGATGTAGTTTCCGATGGGCATTTCAAAAATAGGTGCCGATAGGCATTTGAGATATAGGTGCTGATAGGCATTACAGATATAGTTGCTGATTGGCATTTTAAAAATAGGTGCCGATAGGCATTTCAGATATAGAAGCCGATAGGCATTTCAAATATAGGTGCCGATAGGCATTCCAGATATGGTTGCCGATAGGCATTTCAAATATAGGTGCTGATAGGCATTTCAGATGTAGTTTCCGATAGGCATTTAAAAAATAGGTGCCGATAGGCATTTTAGATATAGGTGCTGATAGGCATTTCAGATATAGTTGCCGATTGGCATTTTAAAAATAGGTGCCGATAGGCATTTCAAATATAGGTTTCGATAGGCATTTCAGATATAAATGCCGAAAGGCATTTCAGATATAGGTGCCGATAGGCACTTCAGATATAGTTGCCGATTGGCATTTTAAAAATAGGTGCCGATAGGCATTTCAGATATAGAAGCCGATAGGCATTTCAAATATAAGTGCCGATAAGCATTCCAGATATGTTTGCCGATAGGCATTTCAAATATAGGTGCTGATAGGCATTTCAGATGTAGTTTCAGATAGTCATTTCAAAAATTGGTGCCGATAGGCATTTCAGATATAGGTGCCGATAGGCATTTCAGATATAGGTGCCGATAGGCATTTCAGATATAGTTGCCGATTGGCATTTTAAAAATAGGTGCCGATAGGCATTTCAGATATAGAAGCCGATAGGTATTTCAAATATAGGTGTCGATAGGCATTTCAGATATGGTTGCCGATAGGCATTTCAAATGTAGGTGCTGATAGGCATTTCAGATGTAGTTTCCGATAGGCATTTCAAAAATAGGTGCCGATAGGCATTTCAGATATAGGTGCCGATAGGCATTTCAGATATATTTGCCGATTGACATTTTAAAAATAGGTGTCGATAGGCATTTCAGATATAAATGCCGAAAGGCATTTCAGATATAGGTGATGATAGGCATTCCAGATATGGTTGCCGATAGGCATTTCAAATATAGGTGCTGATAGGCATTTCAGATGTAGTTTCCGATAGGCATTTCAAAAATTGGTGCCGATTGGCATTTCAGATATAGGTGCCGATAGGCATTTCAGATATAGTTGCCGATTGGCATTTTAAAAATAGGTGCCGATAGGCATTTCAGAGATAGAAGCCGATAAGTATTTCAAATATAGGTGTCGATAGGCCTTTCAGATATGGTTGCCGATAGGCATTTCAAATATTGGTGCTGATAAGCATTTCAGATGTAGAGTCCGATAGGCATTTAAAAAATAGGTGCCGATAGGCATTTCAGATATAGGTGCCGATAGGCATTACAGATATAGTTGCCGATTGGCATTTTAAAAATAGGTGCCGATAGGCATTTCAGATATAGAAGCCGATAGGCATTTCAAATATAGGTGCCGATAGGCATTCCAGATATGGTTGCCGATAGGCATTTCAAATATAGGTGCTGATTGGCATTTCAAATGTAGTTTCCGATAGGCATTTAAAAAATAGGTGCCGATAGGCATTTCAGATATAGGTGCCGATAGGCATTTCAGATATAGTTGCCGATTGGCATTTTAAAAATAGGTGCCGATAGGCATTTCAGATATAGAAGCCGATAGGCATTTCAAATATAGGTGCCGATAGGCATTACAGATATAGTTGCCGATTGGCATTTTAAAAATAGGTGTCGATAGGCATTTCAGATATAGGTGCCGATAGGCATTTCAGATATAGTTTCCGATAGGCATTTCAAAAATTGGTGCCGATAGGCATTTCAGATATAGGTGCCGATAGGCATTTCAGATATAGTTGCCGATTGGCATTTTAAAAATAGGTGCCGATAGGCATTTCAGATATAGAAGCCGATAGGCATTTCAAATATAGGTGCCGATAGGCATTTCAGATGTAGTTTCCGATAGGCATTTCAAAAATAGGTGCCGATAGGCATTTCAGATATAGGTGCCGATAGGCATTTCAGATATAGTTGCCGATTGGCATTTTAAAAATAGGTGCCGATAGGCATTTCAAATATAGGTTTCCATAGGCATTTCAGATATAAATGCCGAAAGGCATTTCAGATATAGGTGCCGATAGGCATTTCTGATGTGGTTGCCGATGGGCAATTCAAATATAGGTGCTGATAGGCATTTCCGATGTAGTTTTCGATAGGCATTTCAAAAATAGGTGCCGATAAGCATTTCAGATATAGGTGCCGATAGGCACTTCAGATATAGTTGCCGATTGACATTTTAAAAATAGGTGCCGATAGGCATTTCAGATATAGAAGCCGATAGGCATTTCAAATATAGGTGCCGATAGGTATTCCAGATATGTTTGCCAAAAGGCATTTTAAATATAATTGCTGATAGGCATTTCAGATGTAGTTTCCGATAGGCATTTCAAAAATAGGTGCCAATAGGCATTTCAGATATAGGTGCCGATAGGCATTTCAAATATAGTTCCGATTGGCATTTTAAAAATAGGTGCCGATAGGCATTTCAGATATAGGTGCGGATAGGCATTACAGATATAGTTGCCGATTGGCATTTTAAAAATAGGTGCCGATAGGCATTTCAGATATAGAAGCCGATAGGCATTTCAAATATAGGTGTCGATAGGCATTCCAGATATGGTTGCCGATAGGCATTTCAAATATAGGTGCTGATAGGCATTTCAGATGTAGTTTCCGATAGGCATTTCAAAAATAGGTGCCGATAGGCATTTCAGATATAGGTGCCGATAGGCATTTCAGATATAGTTGCCGATTGGCATTTTAAAAATAGGTGCCGATAGGCATTTCAGATATAGAAGCCGATAGGCATTTCAAATATAGGTGCCGATAGGCATTACAGATATAGTTGCCGATTGGCATTTTAAAAATAGGTGTCGATAGGCATTTCAGATATAGGTGCCGATAGGCATTTCAGATATAGTTTCCGATAGGCATTTCAAAAATTGGTGCCGATAGGCATTTCAGATATAGGTGCCGATAGTCATTTCAGATATAGTTGCCGATTGGCATTTTAAAAATAGGTGTCGATAGGCATTTCAGATATAAATGCCGAAAGGCATTTCAGATATAGGTGCCGATAGGCATTCCAGATATGATTGCCGATAGGCATTTCAAATATAGGTGCTGATAGGCATTTCAGATGTAGTTTCCGATAGGCATTTCAAAAATTGGTGCCGATTGGCAATTCAGATATAGGTGCCGATAGGCATTTCAGATATAGTTGCCGATTGGCATTTTAAAAATAGGTGCCGATAGGCATTTCAGAGATAGAAGCCGATAAGTATTTCAAATATAGGTGTCGATAGGCCTTTCAGATATGGTTGCCGATAGGCATTTCAAATATTGGTGCTGATAAGCATTTCAGATGTAGTTTCCGATGGGCATTTCAAAAAAAGGTGCCGATAGGCATTTGAGATATAGGTGCTGATAGGCATTACAGATATAGTTGCTGATTGGCATTTTAAAAATAGGTGCCGATAGGCATTTCAGATATAGAAGCCGATAGGCATTTCAAATATAGGTGCCGATAGGCATTCCACATATTGTTGCCGATAGGCATTTCAAATATAGGTGCTGATAGGCATTTCAGATGTAGTTTCCGATAGGCATTTCAAAAATAGGTGCCGATAGGCATTTTAGATATAGGTGCTGATAGGCATTTCAGATATAGTTGCCGATTGGCATTTTAAAAATAGGTGCCGATAGGCATTTCAAATTTAGGTTTCGATAGGCATTTCAGATATAAATGCCGAAAGGCATTTCAGATATAGGTGCCGATAGGCACTTCAGATATAGTTGCCGATTGGCATTTTAAAAATAGGTGCCGATAGGCATTTCAGATATAGAAGCCGATAGGCATTTCAAATATAAGTGCCGATAAGCATTCCAGATATGGTTGCCGATAGGCATTTCAAATATAGGTGCTGATAGGCATTTCAGATGTAGTTTCCGATAGGCATTTCAAAAATTGGTGCCGATAGGCATTTCAGATATAGGTGCCGATAGGCATTTTAGATATAGTTGCCGATTGGCATTTTAAAAATAGGTGCCGATAGACATTTCAGATATAGAAGCCGATAGGCATTTCAAATATAGGTGCCGATAGGCATTACAGATATAGTTGCCGATTGGCATTTTAAAAATAGGTGTCGATAGGCATTTCAGATATAGGTGCCGATAGGCATTTCAGATATAGTTTCCGATAGGCATTTCAAAAATTGGTGCCGATAGGCATTTCAGATATAGGTGCCGATAGGCATTTCAGATATAGTTGCCGATTGGCATTTTAAAAATAGGTGCCGATAGGCATTTCAGATATAGAAGCCGATAGGCATTTCAAATATAGGTGCCGATAGGCATATCAGATGTAGTTTCCGATAGGCATTTCAAAAATAGGTGCCGATAGGCATTTCAGATATAGGTGCCGATAGGCATTTCAGATATAGTTGCCGATTGGCATTTTAAAAATAGGTGCCGATAGGCATTTCAAATATAGGTTTCCATAGGCATTTCAGATATAAATGCCGAAAGGCATTTCAGATATAGGTGCCGATAGGCACTTCAGATATAGTTGCCGATTGACATTTTAAAAATAGGTGCCGATAGGCATTTCAGATATAGAAGCCGATAGGCATTTCAAATATAGGTGCCGATAGGTATTCCAGATATGGTTGCCGATAGGCATTTCAAATATAGGTGCTGATAGGCATTTCAGATGTAGTTTCCGATAGGCATTTCAAAAATTAATGCCGATAGGCATTTCAAATATAGGTGCCGATAGGCATTTTAAATTTAGTTGCTGATTGGCATTTTAAAAATAGGTGCCGATAGGCATTTCAGAGATAGAAGCCGATAGGTATTTCAAATATAGGTGTCGATAGGCATTTCAGATATGGTTGCCGATAGGCATTTCAAATATTGGTGCTGATAAGCATTTCAGATGTAGTTTCCGATAGGCATTTCAAAAATAGGTGCCGATAGGCATTTCAGATATAGGTGCCGATAGGCATTACAGATATAGTTGCCGATTAGCATTTTAAAAATAGGTGTCGATAGGCATTTCAGATATAGGTGCCGACAGGCATTTCAGATATAGTTGCCGATTGGCATTCCAGATATGGTTGCCGATAGGCATTTCAAATATAGGTGCTGATAGGCATTTCAGATGTAGTTTCCGATAGGCATTTCCAAAATAGGTGCCGATAGGCATTTCAGATATAGGTGCCGATAGGCATTTCAAATATAGGTGCTGACAGCCATTTCAGATGTAGTTTCCGATAGGCATTTAAAAAATAGGTGTCGATAGGCATTTCAGATATAGAAGCCGATAGGCATTTCAAATATAGGTGCCGATAGGCATTCCAGATATGGTTGCCGATAGGCATTTCAAATATAGGTGCTGATAGGCATTTTAGATGTAGTTTCCGATAGGCATTTCAAAAATTGATGCCGATAGGCATTTCAGATATAGGTGCCGATAGACATTTCAGATATAGTTGCCGATTGGCATTTTAAAAACAGGTGCCGATAGGCATTTCAGATATAGAAGCCGATAGGTATTTCAAATATAGGTGTCGATAGGCATTCCAGATATGGTTGCCGATAGGCATTTCAAATTTATTAGCAGATAGGCATTTCAGATGTAGTTTCCGAAAGGCATTTCAAAAATAGGTGCCGATAGGCATTTCAAATATAGGTGCCGATAGGCATTTCAGATATAGTTGCCGATTGGCATTTTAAAACTAGGTGCCGATAGGCATTTCAGATATAGAAGCCGTTTGGCATCTCAAATATAGGTGCCGATAGGCATTCCAGATATGGTTGCCGATAGGCATTTCAAATATAAGTGCTGATAGGCATTTCAGATGTAGTTTCCGATAGGCATTTCAAAAATAGGTACCGATAGGCATTTCAGATATAGGTGCCGATAGGCATTTCAGAAATAGTTGCCAATTGGCATTTTAAAAATAGGTGTCGATAGGGATTTCAGATATAGAAGCCGACAGGCATTTCAAATATAGGTGCCGATAGGCATTCCAGATATGGTTGCCGATAGGCATTTCAAATATAGGTGCTGATAGGCATTTCAGATGTAGTTTCCGGTAGGCATTTCAAAAATTGGTGCCGATAGGCATTTCAGATATAGGTGCCGATAGGCATTTAAGATATAGTTGCCGATTGGCATTTTAGAAATAAGTGCCGATAGGCATTTCAGATATAGAAGCCGATAGGTATTTCAAATATAGGTGTCGATAGGCATTTCAGATATGGTTGCCGATAGGCATTTCAAATATAGGTGCTGATAGGCAATTCAGATGTAATTTCCGATAGGCATTTCAAAAATAGGTGCCGAAAGGCATTTCAGATATAAGTGCCGATAGGCATTTCAGATATAGTTGCCGATTGGCATTTTAAAAATAGGTGCCGATAGGCATTTCAGATATAGGTGCCGATAGGCATTTCAGATATAGGTGCTGATAGGCATTACAGATATAGTTGCTGATTGGCATTTTAAAAATAGGTGCCAATAGGCATTTCAGATATAGAAGCCGATAGGCATTTCAAATATAGGTGCCGATAATCATTCCAGATATGGTTGCCGATAGGCATTTCAAATATAGGTCCTGATAGGCATTTCAGATGTAGTTTCCGATAGGCATTTCAAAAATAGGTGTCGATAGGCATTTCAGATATAGGTGCCGATAGGCATTTCAGATATAGTTGCCGATTGGCATTCCAGATATGGTTGCCGATAGGCTGTCCAAATATAGGTGCTGATAGGCATTTCAGATGTAGTTTCCGATAGGCATTTCAAAAATAGGTGCCGATAGACATTTCAGATATAGGTGCCGATAGGCATTTAAGATATAGTTGCCGATTAGCATTTTAAAAATAGGTGCCGATAGGCATTTCAGATATAGGTGCCGATAGGCATTTCAAATATAGGTGCCGATAGGCATTCCAGATATGGTTGCCGATAGGCATTTCAAATGTAGGTGCTGATAGGCATTTCAGATGTAGTTTCCTATAAACATTTCAAAAATTGGTGCCGATAGGCATTTCAGATATAGGTGCCGATAGGCATATCAGATATAGTTGCCGATTGGCATTTTAAAAATAGGTGTCGATAGGCATTTCAGATATAAATGCCGAAAGGCATTTCAGATATAGGTGCCGATAGGCATTCCAGATATGGTTGCCGATAGGCATTTCAAATATAGGTGCTGATAGGCATTTCAGATGTAGTTTCCGATAGGCATTTCAAAAATAGGTGCCGATAGGCATTTCAGATATAGGTGCCGATAGGCATTTCAGATATAGTTGCCGATTTGCATTTTAAAATAAGTGTCGATAGGCATTTCAGATATAGAAACCGATAGGCATTTCAAATATAGGTGCCGATAGGCATTCCAGATATGGTTGCGGATAGGCATTTCAAATATAGGTGCTGATAGGCATTTTAGATGTAGTTTCCGATAGGCATTTCAAAAATTGATGCCGATAGGCATTTCAGATATAGGTGCCGATAGGCATTTCAGATATAGTTGCCGATTGGCATTTTAAAAACAGGTGCCGATAGGCATTTCAGATATAGAAGCCGATAGGTATTTCAAATATAGGTGTCGATAGGCATTCCAGATATGGTTGCCGATAGGCATTTCAAATTTAGGAGCAGATAGGCATTTCAGATGTAGTTTATGAAAGGCATTTCAAAAATAGGTGCCGATAGGCATTTCAGATATAGGTGCCGATAGGCATTTCAGATATAGTTGCCGATTGGCATTTTAAAACTAGGTGCCGATAGGCATTTCAGATATAGAAGCCGTTTGGCATTTCAAATATAGGTGCCGATAGGCATTCCAGATATGGTTGCCGATAGGCATTTCAAATATAAGTGCTGATAGGCATTTCAGATGTAGTTTCCGATAGGCATTTCAAAAATAGGTACCGATAGGCATTTCAGATATAGGTGCCGATAGGCATTTCAGAAATAGTTGCCAAGTGGCATTTTAAAAATAGGTGTCGATGGGGATTTCAGATATAGAAACCGATAGGCATTTTAAATATAGGTGCCGGTAGGCATTCCAGATATGGTTGCCGATAGGCATTTCAAATATAGGTGCTGATAGGCATTTCAGATGTTGTTTCCGATAGGCATTTCAAAAATTGGTGCCGATAGGCCTTTCAGATATAGGTGCCGATAGGCATTTTAGATATAGTTGCCGATTGGCATTTTAGAAATAAGTGCCGATAGGCATTTCAGATATAGAAGCCGATAGGTATTTCAAATATAGGTGTCGATAGGCATTTCAGATAATATGGTTGCCGATTGGCATTTTAAATATAGGTGCTGATAGGCATTTCAGATGTAGTTTCCGATAGGCATTTCAAAAATAGGTGCCGATAGGCATTTCAGATATAGGTGCCGATAGGCATTTCAGATATAGTTGCCGATTGGCATTTTAAAAATAGGTGCCGATAGGCATTTTAGATGTAGTTTCCGATAGGCATTTCAGAAATAGGTGCCGATAGGCATTTTAGATATAGGTGCCGATAGGCATATCAGATATAGTTGCCGATAGGCATTTAAAATATAGGTGCCGATAGGCATTTAAAATATAGGTGTCGATAGGCATTTCAGATATAAATGCCGAAAGGCATTTCAGATATAGGTGCCGATAGACATTTCTGATGTGGTTGCCGATAGGCATTTCAAATATAGGTGCTGATAGGCATTTCAGATGTAGTTTTCGATAGACATTTCAAAAATAGGTGCCGATAAGCATTTCAGATATAGAAGCCGATAGGCATTTCAAATATAGGTGCCGATAGGCATTCCAGATATGTTTGCTGATAGGCATTTCAAATATAGGTGCTGATAGGCATTTCAGATGTAGTTTCCGATAGGCATTTCAAAAATAGGTGCCGATAGGCATTTCAGATATAGGTGCCGATAGGCATTACAGATATAGTTGCCGATTCGCATTTTAAAAATAGGTGCCGATAGGCATTTCAGATATAGAAGCCGATAGGCATTTCAAATATAGGTGCCGATAGGCATTCCAGATATGGTTGCCGATAGGCATTTCAAATATAAGTGCTGATAGGCATTCCAGATATGGTTGCCGATAGGCATTTCAAATATAGGTGCTGATAGGCATTTCAGATGTTGTTTCCGATTGGCATTTCAAAAATTGGTGCCGATAGGCATTTCAGATATAGGTGCCGATAGGCATTTCAGATATAGTTGCCGATTGATATTTGAAATGCTTTTCGGCAACCATATCTGGAATGCTTATCGGCACCTATATTTGAAATGCCTATCGGCTTCTATATCTGAAATGCCTATCGGCACCTATTTTTAAAATGCCAATCGGCAACTATATCTGAAATGCCTATCGGCACCTATATCTGAAATGCCTATCAGCACCTATTTTTGAAATGCCTATCGGAAAATACATCTGAAATGCCTATCAGCACCTACATTTGAAATGCCTATTGGCAACCATATCTGGAATGCCTATCGGCACCTATATTTGAAATGCCTATCGGCTTATATATCTGAAATACCTATCGGCACCTATTTTTAAAATGCCAATCGGCAACTATATCTGAAATGCCTATCGGCAACTATATCCGAAATGCCTATCGGCACCTATTTTTGAAATGCCTATCGGAAACTACATCCGAAATGCCTATCAGCACCTTTATTTGAAATGCTTATCGGCCACCATATTTGAAATGCCTATCGGCTTCTATATCTGAAATGCCTATCGGCACCTATTTTTTAAATGCCTATCGGCTTCTATATCTGGAATGCCTATCGGCACCTTTTTTAAAATGCCAATCGGCAACTATATCTAAATGCGTATCGGCACCTATATCTGAAATGCCTATCGGTACCTATTTTTGAAATGCCTATCGGAAACTACATCTGAAATGCCTATCAGCACTTATATTTGAAATGCCTATCGGCAACCATATCTGGAATGCCTATCGGCACCTATATTTGAAATGCCTATCGGCTTCTATATCTGAAATGCCTATCGGCACCTATTTTTAAAATGCTAATCGGCAACTATATCTGAAATGCCTATCGGCACCTATATCTGAAATGCCTATCGGCACCTATTTTTAAAATGCCTTTCGGAAACTACATCTGAAATGCCTATCTGCTCCTATATTTGAAATGCCTATCGGCAACCATATCTGAAATGCCTATCGACACCTATATTTAAAATACCTGTCGGCTTCTATATCTGAAATGCCTATCGGCACCTGTTTTTAAAATGCCAATCGGCAACTATATCTGAAATGCCTATCGGCACCTATATCTGAAATGCCTATCGACATCAATTTTTGAAATGCCTATCGGAAACTACATCTAAAATGCCTATCAGCACCTATATTTGAAATGCCTATCGGCAACCATATCTGGAATGCCTATCGGCACCTATATTTGAAATGCCTATCGGCTTCTGTATCTAAAATGCCTATCGGCACCTATTTTTAAAATGCCAATCGGCAACTATATCTGAAATGCCTATCGGCACCTATATCTGAAATGCCTATCGGCACCTATTTTTGAAATGCCTATCGGAAACTACATCTAAAATGCCTATCTGCACCTATATTTGAAATGCTTATCGGCAACCATATCTGGAATGCCTATCGGCACCTATATTTGAAATGCCTATCGGCTTCTATATCTGAAATGCCTCTCGGCACCTATTTTTAAAATGCCAATCGGCAACTATATCTGTAATGCCTATCGGCACCTATATCTGAAATGCCTATCGGCACCTATTTTTGAAATGCCTATCGGAAACTACATCTGAAATGCCTATCAGCACCAATATTTGAAATGCCTATCGGAAACTACATCTGAAATGCCTATCAGCACCTATATTTGAAATGCCTATGGGCAACCATATCTGAAATGCCTATCGACACCTATATTTGATATACCTATCGGCTTCTATATCTGAAATGCCTATCGGCACCTATTTTTTAAATGCTAATCGGCAACTATATCTGAAATGCCTATCGGCACCTATATCTGAAATGCCATCGGGAGCAATTTTTGAAATGCCTATCGGAAACTACATCTGAAATGCCTATCAGCACCTATATTTGAAATGCCTATCGGCAACCAAATCTGGAATGCCTATCGGCACCTATATTTGAAATGCCTATCGGCTTCTATATCTGAAATGCCTATCGACACCTATTTTTAAAATGCCAATTGGCAACTATATCTGAAATGCCTATCGGCACCTATATCTGAAATGCCTATCGGTACCTATTTTTGAAATGCCTATCGGAAACTACATCTGAAATGCCTATCAGCACTTATATTTGAAATGCCTATCGGCAACCATATCTGGAATGCCTATCGGCACATATATTTGAAATGCCTATCGGCTTCTATATCTGAAATGCCTATCGGCACCTATTTTTAAAATGCCAATCGGCAACTATATCTGAAATGCCTATCGGCACCTATATCTGAAATGCCTATCGGCACCTATTTTTAAAATGCCTTTCGAAACTACATCTGAAATGCCTATCTGCTCCTATATTTGAAATGCCTATCGGCAACCATATCTGAAATGCCTATCGACACCTATATTTAAAATACCTATCGGCTTCTATATCTGAAATGCCTATCGGCACCTGTTTTTAAAATGCCAATCGGCAACTATATCTGAAATGCCTATCGGCAACTATATCTGAAATGGCTATCGGCATCAATTTTTGAAATGCCTATCGGAAACTACATCTAAAATGCCTATCAGCACCTATATTTGAAATGCCCGTCGGCAAACATATCTGGAATGCCTATCGGCACCTATATTTGAAATGCCTATCGGCTTCTATATCTGAAATGCCTATCGGCACCTATTTTTAAAATGCCAATCGGCAACTATATCTGAAATGCCTATCGGCACCTATATCTGAAATGCCTATCGGTACGTATTTTTGAAATGCTTATCGGAAACTACATCTGAAATGCCTATCAGCACCTATATTTGAAATGCCTATCGGCAACCATATCTGAAATGCCTATCGACACCTATATTTGAAATACCTATCGGCTTCTATATCTGAAATGCCTATCGGCACCTATTTTTAAAATGCCAATCGGTAAATATATCTGAAATGCCTATCGGCACCTATATCTGAAAAGCCTATCGGCACCAATTTTTGAAATGCCTATCGGAAACTACATCTGGAATGCCTATCAGCACCTATATTTGAAATGCCTATCGGCAACCATATCTGGAATGCCTATCGGCACCTATATTTGAAATGCCTATCGGCTTCTATATCGGAAATGCCTATCGGCACCTATTTTTAAAATGCCAATCGGCAACTATATCTGAAGTGCCTATCGGCACCTATATCTGAAATGCCTATCGGCACCTATTTTTGAAATGCCTATCGAAAACTACATCTGAAATGCCTATCAGCACCTATATTTGAAATGCCTATCGGCACCTATATTTAAATGCCTATCGGCACCTATATCTGAAATGCCTATCGGCACCTATTTTTGAAATGCCTATCGGAAACTACATCTAAAATGCCTATCGGCACCTATTTTTAAAATGCCAATCGGCAACTATATCTGAAATGCCTATCGGCAACTATATCTGATATGCCTATCGGCACCTATATCTGAAATGCCTATCGGCACCTATTTTTGAAATGCCTATCGGAAACTACATCTAAAATGCCTATCGGCACCTATTTTTAAAATGCCAATCGGCAACTATATCTGAAATGCTTATCGGCACCTATATCTGAAATGCCTATCGGCACCTATATTTGAAATGCTTATCGGAAACTACATCTGAAATGCCTATCAGCACCTATATTTGAAATGCCTATCGGCAACCATATCTGGAATGCCTATCGGCACCTATATTTGAAATGCCTATCGGCTTCTATATCTGAAATGCCTATCGGCACCTATTTTTTAAAATGCCAATCGGCAACTATATCTGAAATGCCTATCGGCACCTATATCTGAAATGCCTATCGGCACCTATTTTTGAAATGCCTATCAGAAACATCATCTGAAATGCCTATCAGCACCTATATTTGAAATGCCTATCGGCAACCATATTTAAATGCCTATCGACACCTATATTTGAAATACCTATCGGCTTCTATATTTGAAATGCCTATCGGCACCTATTTTTTAAAATGCCAATCGGCAACTATATCTGAAATGCCTATCGGCACCTATATCTGAAATGCCTATCGGCACCAATTTTTGAAATGCCTATCGGAAACTACATCTGAAATGCCTATCAGCACCTATATTTGAAATGCCTATCGGCAACCATATCTGGAATGCCATCGGATCCTATATTTGAAATGCCTATCGGCTTCTATATCTGAAATGCCTATCGGCACCTATTTTTAAAATGCCAATCGGCAACTCTATCTGAAATGCCTATCGGCACCTATATCTTAAATGCCTATCGGCACCTATTTTTGAAAAGCCTATCGGAAACTACATCTGAAATGCCTATCAGCACCTTTATTTGAAATGCCTATCGGCAACCATATCTGGAATGCCTATCGCCACCTATATTTGAAATGCCTATCGGGTTCTATATCTGAATTGCCTATCGGCACTTATTTTTAAAAAGCCAATCGGCAACTATATCTGAAGTGCCTATCGGCACCTATATCTGAAATGCCTATCGGCACCTATTTTTGAAATGCCTATCGAAAACTACATCTGAAATGCCTATCAGCACCTATATATGAAATGCCTATCGGCAACCACATCAGAAATGCCTATCGACACCTATATCTGAAATGCCTTTCGGAATTTATATCTGAAATGCCTATCGACACCTATATTTGAAATACCTACCGGCACCTATATTTTAATGCCTATCGGCAACTATATCTGATATGCCTATCGGCACCTATATCTGAAATGCCTATCGGCACCTATTTTTGAAATGCCTATCGGAAACTACATCTAAAATGCCTATCGGCACCTATTTTTAAAATTCTAAGCGGCAACTATATCTGAAATGCCTATCGGCACCTATATCTGAAATGCCTATCGGCACCTATTTTTGAAATGCCTATCTGAAACTACATCTGAAATGCCTATTAGCACCTATATTTGAAATGCCTATCGGCAACCATATCTGAAATGCCTATCGACACCTATATTTGTAATACCTGTCGGCTTCTATATCTGAAATGCCTATCGGCACCTATTTTTAAAATGCCAATCGGCAACTATATCTGAAATGCCTATTGGCACCTATATCTAAAATGCCTATCGGCACCAATTTTTGAAATGCCTTTCGGAAACTACATCTGAAATGCCTATCAGCACCTATATTTGAAATGCCTATCGGCAACCATATCTGGAATGCTTATCGGCACCTATATTTGAAATGCCTATCGGCTTCTATATCTGAAATGCCTATCGACACCTATTTTTAAAATGCCAATTGGCAACTATATATGAAATGCCTATCGGCACCTAGATCTGAAATGCCTATCAGTACTTATTTTTGAAATGCCTATCGGAAACTACATCTGAAATGCCTATCAGCACTTATATTTAAAATGCCTATCGGCAACCATATCTGGAATGCCTATCGGCACCTATATTTGAAATGCCTATCGGCTTCTATATCTGAAATGCCTATCGACACCTATTTTTAAAATGACAATCGACAACTATATCTAAAATGCCTATCGGCACCTATATCTAAAATGCCTATCGGCACCTATTTTTGAAATGCCTATCATAAACTACATCTGAAATGCCTATCAGCACCTATATTTGAAATGCCTATCGGCAACCATATTTAAATGCCTATCGACACCTATATTTGAAATACCTATCGGCTTCTATATTTGAAATGCCTATCCGCACCTATTTTTAAAATGCCAATCGGCAACTATATCTGAAATGATTATCGGCATCTATATCTGAAATGCCTATCGGCACCTATTTTTGAAATGCCTATCGGAAACTACATCTAAAATGCCTATCGGCTTCTATTTTTAAAATTCTAATCGGCAACTATATCTGAAATGCCTATCGGCACCTATATCTGAAATTCCTATCAGCACCTATTTTTGAAATGCCTATCGGAAACTACATCTGAAATGCCTATCAGCACCTATATTTGAAATGCCTATCGGCAACCATATCTGAAATGCCTATCCACACCTATATTTGAAATACCTATCGGCTTCTATATCTAAAATGCCTATTGGCACCTATTTTTAAAATGCCAATCGGCAACTACATCTGAAATGCCTATCGGCACCTATATCTGAAATGCCTATCGGTACCTATTTTTGAAATGCCTATCGGAAACTACATCTGAAATGATTATCAGCACTTATATTTGAAATGCCTATCGGCAACCATATCTGGAATGCCTATCGGCACCTATATTTGAAATGCCTATCGGCTTCTATATCTGAAATGCCTATCGGCACCTATTTTTAAAATACCAATCGGCAACTATATCTGAAATGCCTATCGGCACCTATATCTGAAATGCCTATCGGCACCTATTTTTGAAATGCCTATCGGAAACTCCATCTGAAATGCCTATCAGCACCTATATTTAAATGCCTATCGGCAACCATATCTGGAATGCCTATCGGCACCTATATTTGAAATGCCTATCGGCAACCATATCTGGAATACCTATCAGCACCTATATTTGAAATGCCTATCGGCTTCTATATCTAAAATGCCTATCGACACCTATTTTTAAAATGCCAATCGGCAACTATTTCTGAAATGCCTATCGGCACCTATATCTGAAATGCCTATCGGCACCTATTTTTGAAATGCCTATCGGAAACTACATCTGAAATGCCTATCAGCACCTTTATTTGAAATGCTTATCGGCAACCATATCTGAAATAGCTATCGACACCTATATTTGAAATCCCTATCGGCGTCTATATCTGAAATGCCTATCAGCACCTATTTTTAAAATGCCAATCGGCAACTATATCTGAAATGCCAATCGGCACCTATATCTGAAATGCCTATCGGCACCTATTTTTGAAATGCCTATCGGAAACTACATCTGAAATGCCTATCAGCACCTATATTTGAAATGCCTATCGGCAACCATATCTGGAATGCCTATCGGCGCCAACTTTTGAAATGCCTATCGGTAACTCCATCTGAAATGCCTATCAGCACCTATATTTGAAATGCCTATCGGCAACCATATCTGGAATGCCTATCAGCACCTATATTTGAAATGCCTATCGGGTTCTATATCTGAAATGCCTACCGACACCTATTTTTAAAATGCCAATTGGCAACTATATCTGAAATGCCTATCGGCACCTATATCTGAAATGCCTATCGGCACCTATTTTTGAAATGCCTATCGGAAACTACATCTGAAATGATTAACAGCACTTATGTTTGAAATGCCTATCGGCAACCATATCTGGAATGCCTATCGGCACCTATATTTGAAATGCCTATCGGCTTCTATATCTGAAATGCCTATCGGAACCTATTTTTAAAATACCAATCGGCAACTATATCTGAAATGCCTATCGGCACCTATATCCGAAATGCCTATCGGCTACAATTTTTGAAATGCCTATCGGAAACTACATCTGAAATGCCTATCAGCACCTATATTTGAAATGCCTATCAGCAATTATATCTAAAATGCCTATCGACGCCTATATTTGAAATACCTATCGGCTTCTATATCTGAAATGCCTATCGGTACCTATTTTTAAAATGCCAATCGGTAACTATATCTGAAATGCCTATCGGCACCTATATCTGAAATGCCTATCGGCACCATTTTTTGAAATGCCTATCGGAAACTACATCCGGAATGCCTATCAGCACCTATATTTGAAATGCCTATCGGCAACCATATCTGGAATGCCTATCGGCACCTATATTTGAAATGCCTATCGGCTTCTATATCTGAAATGCCTATCTACACCAATTTTTGAAATGCCTATCGGAAACTACATCTGAAATGCCTAACAGCACCTATATTTGAAATGCCTATCGGCAACCATATCTGGAATGCTCATCGGCACCTATATTTGAAATGCCTATCGGCTTATATATCTGAAATGCCTATCGGCACCTATTTTTAAAATGCCAATCGGCAACTATATCTGAAATGCCTATCGGCACCTATATCTAAAAATGCCTATCGGCACCAATTTTTGAAATGCCTATCGGAAACTACATCTGAAATGCCTATCAGCACCTATATTTGAAATGCCTATCGGCAACCATATCTGGAATGCTCATCGGCACCTATATTTAAAATGCCTATCGGCTTATATATCTGAAATGCCTATCGGCACCTATTTTTAAAATGCCATTTGGCAACTATATCTGAAATGCCTATCGGCACCTATATCTAAATTGCCTATCGGCACCTATTTTTGAAATGCCTATCGGAAACTACATCTGAAATGCCTATCAGCACCTATATTTGAAATGCCTATCGGCAACCATATCTGGAATGCCTATCGGCACCTATATTTGAAATGCCTATCGGCTTCTATATCTGAAATGCCTATCGGCCCCTATTTTTAAAATGCCAATCGGCAACTATATCTGAAATGTCTATCGGCACCTATATCTGAAATGCCTATCGGCACCTATTTTTGAAATGCCTATCGAAAAACTACATCTGAAATGCCTATCAGCACCTATATTTGAAATGCCTATCGGCAACCATATCTGGCATGCCTATCGGCGCCTTTATTTGAAATGCCTATCGGCTTCTATATCTGAAATGCCTATCGGCACCTATTTTTAAAATGCCAATCGGTAACTATATCTGAAATGCCTATCGGCACCTATATCTGAAATGCCTATCGGCACCATTTTTTGAAATGTCTATCGGAAACTACATCCGGAATGCCTATCAGCACCTATATTTGAAATGCCTATCGGCAACCATATCTGGAATGCCTATCGGCACCTATATTTGAAATGCCTATCGGCTTCTATATCTGAAATGCCTATCGACACCTATTTTTAAAATGCCAATCGGCAACTATATCTGAAATGCCAATCGGCACCTATATATGAAATGCCTATCGGCACCTATTTTTGAAATGATTATCGGAAACTACATCTGAAATGCCTATCAGCACCTATATTTGAAATGCTTATCGGCAACCATATCTGGAATGCCTATCGGCGCCTATATTTGAAATGCCTATCGGCTTCTATATCTGAAATGCCTATCGGCACCTATTTTTAAAATGCCAATCGGCATTTATATCTGAAGTGCCTATCGGCACCTATATCTGAAATGCCTATCGGCACCTATATCTGAAATGCCTTTCGGCATTTATATCTGAAATGCCGATCGACACCTATATTTGAAATGCCTATCGGCACTTTTATTTTAAATGCCTATCGGCAACTATATCTAATAAGCCTATCGGCACCTATATCTGAAATGCCTATCGGCACCTATTTTTGAAATGCCAATCTTTAAGTATATCTGAAATGCCTATCGGCACCTATATCTAAAATGCCTATCGGAACATATTTTTGAAATGCCTATCGCACACATCATCTGAAATGACTACCAGCACCTATATTTGAAATGCCTATCGGCAACCATATCTGAAATGCCTATCCACACCTATATTTGAAATACCTATCGGCTTCTATATCTAAAATGCCTATCGGCACCTATTTTTAAAATGCCAATCGGTAAGTATATCTGAAATGCCTATCGGCACCTATATCTAAAATGCCTATCGGAACCTATTTTTGAAATGCCTATCGGAAACTACATCTGAAATGACTATTGGCACCTATTTTTAAAATGCCAATCGGCAACTATATCTGAAATGCCTATTGGCAGCTATATCTGAAATGCCTATCGGCACCAATTTTTGAAATGCCTATCGGAAACTACATCTGAAATGCCTATCAGCACCTATATTTGAAATGCTTTTCGGCAACCATATCTGGAATGCTTATCGGCACCTATATTTGAAATGCCTATCGGCTTCTATATCTGAAATGCCTATCGGCACCTATTTTTAAAATGCCAATCGGCAACTATATCTGAAATGCCTATCGGCACCTATATCTGAAATGCCTATCAGCACCTATTTTTGAAATGCCTATCGGAAACTACATCTGAAATGCCTATCAGCACCTACATTTGAAATGCCTATTGGCAACCATATCTGGAATGCCTATCGGCACCTATATTTGAAATGCCTATCGGCTTATATATCTGAAATACCTATCGGCACCTATTTTTAAAATGCCAATCGGCAACTATATCTGAAATGCCTATCGGCAACTATATCCGAAATGCCTATCGGCACCTATTTTTGAAATGCCTATCGGAAACTACATCCGAAATGCCTATCAGCACCTATATTTGAAATGCTTATCGGCCACCATATTTGAAATGCCTATCGGCTTCTATGTCTGAAATGCCTATTGGCACCTATTTTTTAAATGCCTATCGGCTTCTATATCTGAAATGCCTATCGGCACCTATTTTTAAAATGCCAATCGGCAACTATATCTAAATGCGTATCGGCACCTATATCTGAAATGCCTATCGGTACCTATTTTTGAAATGCCTATCGGAAACTACATCTGAAATGCCTATCAGCACTTATATTTGAAATGCCTATCGGCAACCATATCTGGAATGCCTATCGGCACCTATATTTGAAATGCCTATCGGCTTCTATATCTGAAATGCCTATCGGCACCTATTTTTAAAATGCTAATCGGCAACTATATCTGAAATGCCTATCGGCACCTATATCTGAAATGCCTATCGCCACCTATTTTTAAAATGCCTTTCGGAAACTACATCTGAAATGCCTATCTGCTCCTATATTTGAAATGCCTATCGGCAACCATATCTGAAATGCCTATCGACACCTATATTTGAAATACCTGTCGGCTTCTATATCTGAAATGCCTATCGGCACCTGTTTTTAAAATGCCAATCGGCAACTATATCTGAAATGCCTATCGGCACCTATATCTGAAATGCCTATCGACATCAATTTTTGAAATGCCTATCGGAAACTACATCTAAAATGCCTATCAGCACCTATATTTGAAATGCCTATCGGCAACCATATCTGGAATGCCTATCGGCACCTATATTTGAAATGCCTATCGGCTTCTATATCTAAAATGCCTATCGGCACCTATTTTTAAAATGCCAATCGGCAACTATATCTGAAATGCCTATCGGCACCTATATCTGAAATGCCTATCGGCACCTATTTTTGAAATGCCTATCGGAAACTACATCTAAAATGCCTATCTGCACCTATATTTGAAATGCTTATCGGCAACTATATCTGGAATGCCTATCGGCACCTATATTTGAAATGCCTATCGGCTTCTATATCTGAAATGCCTCTCGGCACCTATTTTTAAAATGCCAATCGGCAACTATATCTGTAATGCCTATCGGCACCTATATCTGAAATGCCTATCGGCACCTATTTTTGAAATGCCTATCGGAAAATACATCTGAAATGCCTATCAGCACCAATATTTGAAATGCCTATCGGAAACTACATCTGAAATGCCTATCAGCACCTATATTTGAAATGCCTATGGGCAACCATATCTGAAATGCCTATCGACACCTATATTTGATATACCTATCGGCTTCTATATCTGAAATGCCTATCGGCACCTATTTTTTAAATGCTAATCGGCAACTATATCTGAAATGCCTATCGGCACCTATATCTGAAATGCCATCGGGAGCAATTTTTGAAATGCCTATCGGAAACTACATCTGAAATGCCTATCAGCACCTATATTTGAAATGCCTATCGGCAACCAAATCTGGAATGCCTATCGGCACCTATATTTGAAATGCCTATCGGCTTCTATATCTGAAATGCCTATCGACACCTATTTTTAAAATGCCAATTGGCAACTATATCTGAAATGCCTATCGGCACCTATATCTGAAATGCCTATCGGTACCTATTTTTGAAATGCCTATCGGAAACTACATCTGAAATGCCTATCAGCACTTATATTTGAAATGCCTATCGGCAACCATATTTGGAATGCCTATCGGCACATATATTTGAAATGCCTATCGGCTTCTATATCTGAAATGCCTATCGGCACCTATTTTTAAAATGCCAATCGGCAACTATATCTGAAATGCCTATCGGCACCTATATCTGAAATGCCTATCGGCACCTATTTTTAAAATGCCTTTCGGAAACTACATCTGAAATGCCTATCTGCTCCTATATTTGAAATGCCTATCGGCAACCATATCTGAAATGCCTATCGACACCTATATTTAAAATACCTATCGGCTTCTATATCTGAAATGCCTATCGGCACCTGTTTTTAAAATGCCAATCGGCAACTATATCTGAAATGCCTATCGGCAACTATATCTGAAATGCCTATCGGCATCAATTTTTGAAATGCCTATCGGAAACTACATCTAAAATGCCTATCAGCACCTACATTTGAAATGCCCGTCGGCAAACATATCTGGAATGCCTATCGGCACCTATATTTGAAATGCCTATCGGCTTCTATATCTGAAATGCCTATCGGCACCTATTTTTAAAATGCCAATCGGCAACTATATCTGAAATGCCTATCGGCACCTATATCTGAAATGCCTATCGGTACCTATTTTTGAAATGCTTATCGGAAACTACATCTGAAATGCCTATCAGCACCTATATTTGAAATGCCTATCGGCAACCATATCTGAAATGCCTATCGACACCTATATTTGAAATACCTATCGGCTTCTATATCTGAAATGCCTATCGGCACCTATTTTTAAAATGCCAATCGGTAAATATATCTGAAATGCCTATCGGCACCTATATCTGAAATGCCTATCGGCACCAATTTTTGAAATGCCTATCGGAAACTACATCTGGAATGCCTATCAGCACCTATATTTGAAATGCCTATCGGCAACCATATCTGGAATGCCTATCAGCACCTATATTTGAAATGCCTATCGGCTTCTATATCTGAAATGCCTCTCGGCACCTATTTTTAAAATGCCAATCGGCAACTATATCCGTAATGCCTATCGGCACCTATATCTGAAATGCCTATCGGCACCTATTTTAGAAATGCCTATCGGAAACTACATCTGAAATGCCTATCAGCACCAATATTTGAAATGCCTATCGGCAACCATATCTGAAATGCCTATCGACACCTATATTTGAAATACCTATCGGCTTCTATATCTGAAATGCCCGTCGGCACCTATTTTAAAAATGCCAATCGGCAACTATATCTGAAATGCCTATTGGCACCAATTTTTGAAATGCCTATCGGAAACTACATCTGAAATGCCTATCAGCACCTATATTTGAAATGCCTATCGGCAACCATATCTGGAATGCCTATCGGCACCTATATTTGAAATGCCTATCGGCTTCTATATCGGAAATGCCTATCGGCACCTATTTTTAAAATGCCAATCGGCAACTATATCTGAAGTGCCTATCGGCACCTATATCTGAAATGCCTATCGGCACCTATTTTTGAAATGCCTATCGAAAACTACATCTGAAATGCCTATCAGCACCTATATTTGAAATGCCTATCGGCACCTATATTTAAATGCCTATCGGCACCTATATCTGAAATGCCTATCGGCACCTATTTTTGAAATGCCTATCGGAAACTACATCTAAAATGCCTATCGGCACCTATTTTTAAAATGCCAATCGGCAACTATATCTGAAATGCCTATCGGCAACTATATCTGATATGCCTATCGGCACCTATATCTAAAATGCCTATCGGCACCTATTTTTGAAATGCCTATCGGAAACTACATCTAAAATGCCTATCGGCACCTATTTTTAAAATGCCAATCGGCAACTATATCTGAAATGCTTATCGGCACCTATATCTGAAATGCCTATCGGCACCTATTTTTGAAATGCTTATCGGAAACTACATCTGAAATGCCTATCAGCACCTATATTTGAAATGCCTATCGGCAACCATATCTGGAATGCCTATCGGCACCTATATTTGAAATGCCTATCGGCTTCTATATCTGAAATGCCTATCGGCACCTATTTTTAAAATGCCAATCGGCAACTATATCTGAAATGCCTATCGGCACCTATATCTGAAATGCCTATCGGCACCTATTTTTGAAATGCCTATCAGAAACATCATCTGAAATGCCTATCAGCACCTATATTTAAATGCCTATCGGCAACCATATCTGGAATGCCTATCGGCAGATATATTTGAAATGTCTATCGGCTTCTATATCTTAAATGCCTATCGGCACCTATTTTTAAAATGCCAATCGGCAACTATATCTGAAATGCCTATCGGCACCTATATCTGAAATGCCTATCGGCACCAATTTTTGAAATGCCTATCGGAAACTACATCTGAAATGCCTATCAGCACCTATATTTGAAATGCCTATCGGCAACCATATCTGGAATGCCATCGGATCCTATATTTGAAATGCCTATCGGCTTCTATATCTGAAATGCCTATCGGCACCTATTTTTAAAATGCCAATCGGCAACTCTATCTGAAATGCCTATCGGCACCTATATCTTAAATGCCTATCGGCACCTATTTTTGAAAAGCCTATCGGAAACTACATCTGAAATGCCTATCAGCACCTTTATTTGAAATGCCTATCGGCAACCATATCTGGAATGCCTATCGCCACCTATATTTGAAATGCCTATCGGGTTCTATATCTGAATTGCTTATCGGCACCTATTTTTAAAAAGCCAATCGGCAACTATACCTGAAGTGCCTATCGGCACCTATATCTGAAATGCCTATCGGCACTTATTTTTGAAATGCCTATCGAAAACTACATCTGAAATGCCTATCAGCACCTATATATGAAATGCCTATCGACAACCACATCAGAAATGCCTATCGACACCTATATCTGAAATGCCTTTCGGAATTTATATCTGAAATGCCTATCGACACCTATATTTCAAATGCCTACCGGCACCTATATTTTAATGCCTATCGGCAACTATATCTGATATGCCTATCGGCACCTATATCTGAAATGCCTATCGGCACCTATTTTTGAAATGCCTATCGGAAACTACATCTAAAATGCCTATCGGCACCTATTTTTAAAATTCTAATCGGCAACTATATCTGAAATGCCTATCGGCACCTATATCTGAAATGCCTATCGGCACCTATTTTTGAAATGCCTATCTGAAACTACATCTGAAATGCCTATCAGCACCTATATTTGAAATGCCTATCGGCAACCATATCTGAAATGCCTATCGACACCTATATTTGAAATACCTATCGGCTTCTATATCTGAAATGCCTATCGGCACCTATTTTTAAAATGCCAATCGGCAACTATATCTGAAATGCCTATTGGCACCTATATCTAAAATGCCTATCGGCACCAATTTTTGAAATGCCTTTCGGAAACTACATCTGAAATGCCTATCAGCACCTATATTTGAAATGCCTATCGGCAACCATATCTGGAATGCTTATCGGCACCTATATTTGAAATGCCTATCGGCTTCTATATCTGAAATGCCTATCGACACCTATTTTTAAAATGCCAATTGGCAACTATATATGAAATGCCTATCGGCACCTAGATCTGAAATGCCTATCAGTACTTATTTTTGAAATGCCTATCGGAAACTACATCTGAAATGCCTATCAGCACTTATATTTAAAATGCCTATCGGCAACCATATCTGGAATGCCTATCGGCACCTATATTTGAAATGCCTATCGGCTTCTATATCTGAAATGCCTATCGACACCTATTTTTAAAATGACAATCGACAACTATATCTGAAATGCCTATCGGCACCTATATCTAAAATGCCTATCGGCACCTATTTTTGAAATGCCTATCGGAAACTACATCTGAAATGCCTATCAGCACCTATATTTGAAATGCCTATCGGCAACCATATTTAAATGCCTATCGACACCTATATTTGAAATACCTATCGGCTTCTATATTTGAAATGCCTATCGGCACCTATTTTTAAAATGCCAATCGGCAACTATATCTGAAATGATTATCGGCATCTATATCTGAAATGCCTATCGGCACCTATTTTTGAAATGCCTATCGGAAACTACATCTAAAATGTCTATCGGCTTCTATTTTTAAAATTCTAATCGGCAACTATATCTGAAATGCCTATCGGCACCTATATCTGAAATTCCTATCAGCACCTATTTTTGAAATGCCTATCGGAAACTACATCTGAAATGCCTATCAGCACCTATATTTGAAATGCCTATCGGCAACCATATCTGAAATGCCTATCCACACCTATATTTGAAATACCTATCGGCTTCTATATCTAAAATGCCTATTGGCACCTATTTTTAAAATGCCAATCGGCAACTACATCTGAAATGCCTATCGGCACCTATATCTGAAATGCCTATCGGTACCTATTTTTGAAATGCCTATCGGAAACTACATCTGAAATGATTATCAGCACTTATATTTGAAATGCCTATCGGCAACCATATCTGGAATGCCTATCGGCACCTATATTTGAAATGCCTATCGGCTTCTATATCTGAAATGCCTATCGGCACCTATTTTTAAAATACCAATCGGCAACTATATCTGAAATGCCTATCGGCACCTATATCTGAAATGCCTATCGGCACCTATTTTTGAAATGCCTATCGGAAACTCCATCTGAAATGCCTATCAGCACCTATATTTAAATGCCTATCGGCAACCATATCTGGAATGCCTATCGACACCTATATTTGAAATGCCTATCGGCAACCATATCTGGAATACCTATCAGCACCTATATTTGAAATGCCTATCGGCTTCTATATCTAAAATGCCTATCGACACCTATTTTTAAAATGCCAATCGGCAACTATTTCTGAAATGCCTATCGGCACCTATATCTGAAATGCCTATCGGCACCTATTTTTGAAATGCCTATCGGAAACTACATCTGAAATGCCTATCAGCACCTTTATTTGAAATGCTTATCGGCAACCATATCTGAAATAGCTATCGACACCTATATTTGAAATCCCTATCGGCGTCTATATCTGAAATGCCTATCAGCACCTATTTTTAAAATGCCAATCGGCAACTATATCTGAAATGCCAATCGGCACCTATATCTGAAATGCCTATCGGCACCTATTTTTGAAATGCCTATCGGAAACTACATCTGAAATGCCTATCAGCACCTATATTTGAAATGCCTATCGGCAACCATATCTGGAATGCCTATCGGCGCCTATATTTGAAATGCCTATCGGCTTCTATATCTAAAATGCCTATCGGCACCTATTTTTAAAATGCCAATCGGCAACTATATCTGAAGTGCCTATCTGCACCTATATCTCAAATGCCTATCGGCACCTATTTTTGAAATGCTTATCGAAAACTACATCTGAAATGCCTATCAGCATTTATATTTGAAATGCCTATCGGCAACCACATCAGAAATGCCTATCGGCCTCTATATCTGAAATGCCCTACGGCATTTATATCTGAAATGCCGATCGACACCTATATTTGAAATGCCTATCGGCACCTATATTTTAAATGCCTATCGGCAACTATTTCTGATATGCCTATCAGCACCTATATCTGAAATGCCTATCGGCACCTATTTTTGAAATGCCTATCGAAAACTACATCTAAAATGCCTATCGGCACCTATTTTTAAAATGCCAATCGGAATGTATATCTGAAATGCCTATCGGCACCTATAATTTAAATGCCTATCGGAACCTATTTTTTAAATGCCTATCGGAAACAACATCGGAAATGACTATCAGCACCTATATTTGAAATGCCTATCGGCAACCATATCTGAAATGCCTATCTACACCTGTATTTGAAATACCTATCGGCTTCTATATCTAAAATGCCTATCGGCACCTATTTTTAAAAAGCTAATCGGCAACTATATCTGAAATGCCTATCGGCACCTATATCTGAAATGCCTATCGGCACCAACTTTTGATATGCCTATCGGAAACTCCATCTGAAATGCCTATCAGCACCTATATTTAAAATGCCTATTGGCAACCATATCTGGAATGCCTATCAGCACCTATATTTGAAATGCCTATCGGGTTCTATATCTGAAATGCCTATCGACACCTATTTTTAAAATGCCAATTGGCAACTATATCTGAAATGCCTATCGGCACCTATATCTGAAATGCCTATCGGTACCTATTTTTCAAATGCCTATCGGAAACTACATCTGAAATGATTATCAGCACTTATATTTGAAATGCCTATCGGCAACCATATCTGGAATGCCTATCGGCACCTATATTTGAAATGCCTATCGGCTTCTATATCTGAAATGCCTATCGGCACTTATTAGTAAAATACCAATCGGCAACTATATCTGAAATGCCTATCGGCACCTATATCTAAAATGCCTATCGGCATATATTTTTGAAATGCCTTTCGGAAACTACATCTGAAATGCCTATCTGCTCCTATATTTAAAATGCCTATCGGCAACCATATCTGAAATGCCTATCGACACCTATATTTGAAATACCTATCGGCTTCTATATCTGAAATGCCTATCGGCACCTGTTTTTAAAATGCCAATCGGCAACTATATCTGAAATGCCTATCGGCACCTATATCCGAAATGCCTATCGGCATCAATTTTTGAAATGCCTATCGGAAACTACATCTAAAATGCCTATCAGCACCTATATTTGAAATGCCTATCGGCAACTATATCTGCAATGCCTATCGGCACCTATATTTGAAATGCCTATCGGCTTCTATATCTGAAGTACCTATCGGCACCTATTTTTTAAATGCCAATTGGCAACTATATCTGAAATGACTATCGGCACCTATATCTGAAATGCCTATCGGCACCTATTTTTGAAATGCCTATCGAAAACTACATCTGAAATGCCTATCAGCACCTATATTTGAAATGCCTATCGGAAACTACACCTGAAATGCCTATCAGCACCTATATTTGAAATGCCTATCGGCAACCATATCTGGAATGCCTATCGGCACCTATATTTGAAATGCCTATCGGCTTCTATATCTGAAATGCCTATCGGCACCTGTTTTTAAAATGCCAATCGGCAACTATATCTGAAATGCCTATCGGCACCTATATCCGAAATGCCTATCGGCATCAATTTTGGAAATGCCTATCGGAAACTACATCTAAAATGCCTATCAGCACCTATATTTGAAATGCCTATCGGCAACCATATCTGAAATGCCTATCGACACCTATATTTGAAATACCTATCGGCTTCTATATCTGAAATGCCTATCGGTACCTATTTTTAAAATGCCAATCGGTAACTATATCTGAAATGCCTATCGGCACCTATATCTGAAATGCCTATCGGCACCATTTTTTGAAATGCCTATCGGAAACTACATCCGGAATGCCTATCAGCACCTATATTTGAAATGCCTATCGGCAACCATATCTGGAATGCTTATCAGCACCTATATTTGAAATGCCTATCGGCTTCTATATCTGAAATGCCTATCGACACCAATTTTTGAAATGCCTATCGGAAACTACATCTCAAATGCCTATCAGCTCCTATATTTGAAATGCCTATCGGCAACCATATCTGGAATGCTCATCGGCACCTATATTTGAAATGCCTATCGGCTTATATATCTGAAATGCCTATCGGCACCTATTTTTAAAATGCCAATCGGCAACTATATCTGAAGTGCCTATCGGCACCTATATCTCAAATGCCTATCGGCACCTATTTTTGAAATGCCTATCGAAAACTACATCTGAAATGCCTATCAGCATTTATATTTGAAATGCCTATCGGCAACCACATCAGAAATGCCTATCGGCACCTATATCTGAAATGCCCTACGGCATTTATATCTGAAATGCCGATCGACACCTATATTTGAAATTCCTATCGGCACCTATATTTTAAATCCCTATCGGCAACTATATCTGATATGCCTATAGGCACCTATATCTGAAATGCCTATCGGCTTATATATCTGAAATGCCTATCGGCACCTATTTTTAAAATGCCAATCGGCAACTATATCTGAAATGCCTATCGGCACCTATAATTGAAATGCCTATCGGAACCTATTTTTGAAATGCCTATCAGAAACAACATCTGAAATGACTATCAGCACCTATATTTGAAATGCCTATCGGCAACCATATCTGAAATGCCTATCCACACCTGTATTTGAAATACCTATCGGCTTCTATATCTAAAATGCCTATCGGCACCTATTTTTAAAATGCCAATCGGCAACTATATCTGAAATGCCTATCGGCACCTATATCTGAAATGCCTATCGGCACCTATTTTTGAAATGCCTATCGGAAACTACATCTGAAATGATTAACAGCACTTATGTTTGAAATGCCTATCGGCAACCATATCTGGAATGCCTATCGGCACCTATATTTGAAATGCCTATCGGCTTCTATATCTGAAATGCCTATCGGAACCTATTTTTAAAATACCAATCGGCAACTATATCTGAAATGGCTATCGGCACCTATATCCGAAATGCCTATCGGCATCAATTTTTGAAATGCCATAGGAAACTACATCTGAAATGCCTATCAGCACCTATATTTGAAATGCCTATCAGCAACCATATCTGAAATGCCTATCGACGCCTATATTTGAAATACCTATCGGCTTCTATATCTGAAATGCCTATCGGTACCTATTTTTAAAATGCCAATCGGTAACTATATCTGAAATGCCTATCGGCACCTATATCTGAAATGCCTATCGGCACCATTTTTTGAAATGCCTATCGGAAACTACATCCGGAATGCCTATCAGCACCTATATTTGAAATGCCTATCGGCAACCATATCTGGAATGCCTATCGGCACCTATATTTGAAATGCCTATCGGCTTCTATATCTGAAATGCCTATCGACACCAATTTTTGAAATGCCTATCGGAAACTACATCTGAAATGCCTAACAGCACCTATATTTGAAATGCCTATCGGCAACCATATCTGGAATGCTCATCGGCACCTATACTTGAAATGCCTATCGGCTTATATATCTGAAATGCCTATCGGCACCTATTTTTAAAATGCCAATCGGCAACTATATCTGAAATGCCTATCGGCACCTATTTTTGAAATGCCTATCGGAAACTACATCTGAAATGCCTATCAGCACCTATATTTGAAATGCCTATCGGCAACCATATCTGGCATGCCTATCGGCGCCTTTATTTGAAATGCCTATCGGCTTCTATATCTGAAATGCCTATCGGCACCTATTTTTAAAATGCAAATCGGTAACTATATCTGAAATGCCTATCGGCACCTATATCTGAAATGCCTATCGGCACCATTTTTTGAAATGTCTATCGGAAACTACATCCGGAATGCCTATCAGCACCTATATTTGAAATGCCTATCGGCAACCATATCTGGAATGCCTATCGGCACCTATATTTGAAATGCCTATCGGCTTCTATATCTGAAATGCCTATCGACACCTATTTTTAAAATGCCAATCGGCAACTATATCTGAAATGCCAATCGGCACCTATATATGAAATGCCTATCGGCACCTATTTTTGAAATGCCTATCGGAAACTACATCTGAAATGCCTATCAGCACCTATATTTGAAATGCTTATCGGCAACCATATCTGGAATGCCTATCGGCGCCTATATTTGAAATGCCTATCGGCTTCTATATCTGAAATGCCTATCGGCACCTATTTTTAAAATGTCAATCGGCATTTATATCTGAAGTGCCTATCGGCACCTATATCTGAAATGCCTATCGGCACCTATTTTTGAAATGCCTATCGAAAACTACATCTGTAATGCCTATCAGCACCTATATTTGAAATGCCTATCGGCAACCACATCAGAAATGCCTATCGGCACCTATATCTGAAATGCCTTTCGGCATTTATATCTGAAATGCCGATCGACACCTATATTTGAAATGCCTATCGGCACTTTTATTTTAAATGCCTATCGGCAACTATATCTAATAAGCCTATCGGCACCTATATCTGAAATGCCTATCGGCACCTATTTTTGAAATGCCAATCTTTAAGTATATCTGAAATGCCTATCGGCACCTATATCTAAAATGCCTATCGGAACATATTTTTAAAATGCCTATCGCAAACTACATCTGAAATGACTATCAGCACCTATATTTGAAATGCCTATCGGCAACCATATCTGAAATGCCTATCCACACCTATATTTGAAATACCTATCGGCTTCTATATCTAAAATGCCTATCGGCACCTATTTTTAAAATGCCAATCGGTAAGTATATCTGAAATGCCTATCGGCACCTATATCTAAAATGCCTATCGGAACCTATTTTTGAAATGCCTATCGGAAACTACATCTGAAATGACTATCAGCACCTATATTTGAAATGCCTATCGGCAACCATATCTGAAATGCCTATCCACACCTATATTTGAAATACCTACCGGCTTCTATATCTAAAATGCCTATTGGCACCTATTTTTAAAATGCCAATCGGCAACTACATCTGAAATGCCTATCGGCTTATACATCTGAAATGCCTATCGGCACCTATTTTTAAAATGCCAATCGGCAACTATATCTGAAATGCCAATCGGCACCTATATCTGAAATGCCTATCGACACCTATTTTTAAAATGCCAATTGGCAACTATATCTGAAATGCCTATCGGCACCTATATCTGAAATGCCTATCGACACCTATTTTTAAATTGCCAATTGGCAACTATATCTGAAATGCCTATCGGCACCTATATCTGAAATGCCTATCGGTACCTATTTTTGAAATGCCTATCGGAAACTACATCTGAAATGATTATCAGCACTTATATTTGAAATGCCTATCGGCAACCTTATCTGAAATGCCTATCGGAACCTATATTTGAAATGCCTATCGGCTTCTATATCTGAAATGCCTATCGACACCAATTTTTGAAATGCCTATCGGAAACTACATCTGAAATGCCTATCAGCACCTATATTTGAAATGCCTATCGGCAACCATATCTGAAATGCTCATCGGCACCTATATTTGAAATGCCTATCGGCTTAATATCTGAAATGCCTATCGGCACCTATTTTTAAAATGCCAATCGGCAACTATATCTGAAATGCCCTACGGCATTTATATCTGAAATGCCGATCGACACCTATATTTGAAATGCCTATTGGCACCTATATTTTAAATGCCTATCGGCAACTATATCTGATATGCCTATCGGCACCTATATCTGAAATGCCTATCGGCACCTATTTTTGAAATGCCTATCGGAAACTACATCTAAAATGCCTATCGGCACCTATTTTTAAAATGCCAATCGGCAACTATATCTGAAATGATTATCGGCATCTATATCTGAAATGCCTATCGGCACCTATTTTTGAAATGCCTATCGGAAACTACATCTAAAATGTCTATCGGCTTCTATTTTTAAAATTCTAATCGGCAACTATATCTGAAATGCCTATCGGCACCTATATCTGAAATTCCTATCAGCACCTATTTTTGAAATGCCTATCGGAAACTACATCTGAAATGCCTATCAGCACCTATATTTGAAATGCCTATCGGCAACCATATCTGAAATGCCTATCCACACCTATATTTGAAATACCTATCGGCTTCTATATCTAAAATGCCTATTGGCACCTATTTTTAAAATGCCAATCGGCAACTACATCTGAAATGCCTATCGGCACCTATATCTGAAATGCCTATCGGTACCTATTTTTGAAATGCCTATCGGAAACTACATCTGAAATGATTATCAGCACTTATATTTGAAATGCCTATCGGCAACCATATCTGGAATGCCTATCGGCACCTATATTTGAAATGCCTATCGGCTTCTATATCTGAAATGCCTATCGGCACCTATTTTTAAAATACCAATCGGCAACTATATCTGAAATGCCTATCGGCACCTATATCTGAAATGCCTATCGGCACCTATTTTTGAAATGCCTATCGGAAACTCCATCTGAAATGCCTATCAGCACCTATATTTAAATGCCTATCGGCAACCATATCTGGAATGCCTATCGACACCTATATTTGAAATGCCTATCGGCAACCATATCTGGAATACCTATCAGCACCTATATTTGAAATGCCTATCGGCTTCTATATCTAAAATGCCTATCGACACCTATTTTTAAAATGCCAATCGGCAACTATTTCTGAAATGCCTATCGGCACCTATATCTGAAATGCCTATCGGCACCTATTTTTGAAATGCCTATCGGAAACTACATCTGAAATGCCTATCAGCACCTTTATTTGAAATGCTTATCGGCAACCATATCTGAAATAGCTATCGACACCTATATTTGAAATCCCTATCGGCGTCTATATCTGAAATGCCTATCAGCACCTATTTTTAAAATGCCAATCGGCAACTATATCTGAAATGCCAATCGGCACCTATATCTGAAATGCCTATCGGCACCTATTTTTGAAATGCCTATCGGAAACTACATCTGAAATGCCTATCAGCACCTATATTTGAAATGCCAATCGGCAACCATATCTGGAATGCCTATCGGCGCCTATATTTGAAATGCCTATCGGCTTCTATATCTAAAATGCCTATCGGCACCTATTTTTAAAATGCCAATCGGCAACTATATCTGAAGTGCCTATCTGCACCTATATCTCAAATGCCTATCGGCACCTATTTTTGAAATGCTTATCGAAAACTACATCTGAAATGCCTATCAGCATTTATATTTGAAATGCCTATCGGCAACCACATCAGAAATGCCTATCGGCCTCTATATCTGAAATGCCCTACGGCATTTATATCTGAAATGCCGATCGACACCTATATTTGAAATGCCTATCGGCACCTATATTTTAAATGCCTATCGGCAACTATTTCTGATATGCCTATCAGCACCTATATCTGAAATGCCTATCGGCACCTATTTTTGAAATGCCTATCGAAAACTACATCTAAAATGCCTATCGGCACCTATTTTTAAAATGCCAATCGGAATGTATATCTGAAATGCCTATCGGCACCTATAATTTAAATGCCTATCGGAACCTATTTTTTAAATGCCTATCGGAAACAACATCGGAAATGACTATCAGCACCTATATTTGAAATGCCTATCGGCAACCATATCTGAAATGCCTATCTACACCTGTATTTGAAATACCTATCGGCTTCTATATCTAAAATGCCTATCGGCACCTATTTTTAAAAAGCTAATCGGCAACTATATCTGAAATGCCTATCGGCACCTATATCTGAAATGCCTATCGGCACCAACTTTTGATATGCCTATCGGAAACTCCATCTGAAATGCCTATCAGCACCTATATTTAAAATGCCTATTGGCAACCATATCTGGAATGCCTATCAGCACCTATATTTGAAATGCCTATCGGGTTCTATATCTGAAATGCCTATCGACACCTATTTTTAAAATGCCAATTGGCAACTATATCTGAAATGCCTATCGGCACCTATATCTGAAATGCCTATCGGTAACTATTTTTCAAATGCCTATCGGAAACTACATCTGAAATGATTATCAGCACTTATATTTGAAATGCCTATCGGCAACCATATCTGGAATGCCTATCGGCACCTATATTTGAAATGCCTATCGGCTTCTATATCTGAAATGCCTATCGGCACTTATTAGTAAAATACCAATCGGCAACTATATCTGAAATGCCTATCGGCACCTATATCTAAAATGCCTATCGGCATATATTTTTGAAATGCCTTTCGGAAACTACATCTGAAATGCCTATCTGCTCCTATATTTAAAATGCCTATCGGCAACCATATCTGAAATGCCTATCGACACCTATATTTGAAATACCTATCGGCTTCTATATCTGAAATGCCTATCGGCACCTGTTTTTAAAATGCCAATCGGCAACTATATCTGAAATGCCTATCGGCACCTATATCCGAAATGCCTATCGGCATCAATTTTTGAAATGCCTATCGGAAACTACATCTAAAATGCCTATCAGCACCTATATTTGAAATGCCTATCGGCAACTATATCTGCAATGCCTATCGGCACCTATATTTGAAATGCCTATCGGCTTCTATATCTGAAGTACCTATCGGCACCTATTTTTTAAATGCCAATTGGCAACTATATCTGAAATGACTATCGGCACCTATATCTGAAATGCCTATCGGCACCTATTTTTGAAATGCCTATCGAAAACTACATCTGAAATGCCTATCAGCACCTATATTTGAAATGCCTATCGGAAACTACACCTGAAATGCCTATCAGCACCTATATTTGAAATGCCTATCGGCAACCATATCTGGAATGCCTATCGGCACCTATATTTGAAATGCCTATCGGCTTCTATATCTGAAATGCCTATCGGCACCTATTTTTAAAATGCCAATCGGCAACTATATCTGAAATGCCTATCGGCACCTATATCTGAAATGCATATCGGCACCTATTTTTGAAATGCCTATCGGAAACTACATCTGAAATGCCTATCAGCACCTATATTTGAAATGCCTATCGGCAACCATATCTGAAATGCCTATCGACACCTATATTTGAAATACCTATCGGCTTCTATATCTGAAATGCCTATCGGTACCTATTTTTAAAATGCCAATCGGTAACTATATCTGAAATGCCTATCGGCACCTATATCTGAAATGCCTATCGGCACCATTTTTTGAAATGCCTATCGGAAACTACATCCGGAATGCCTATCAGCACCTATATTTGAAATGCCTATCGGCAACTATATCTGGAATGCTTATCAGCACCTATATTTGAAATGCCTATCGGCTTCTATATCTGAAATGCCTATCGACACCAATTTTTGAAATGCCTATCGGAAACTACATCTCAAATGCCTATCAGCTCCTATATTTGAAATGCCTATCGGCAACCATATCTGGAATGCTCATCGGCACCTATATTTGAAATGCCTATCGGCTTATATATCTGAAATGCCTATCGGCACCTATTTTTAAAATGCCAATCGGCAACTATATCTGAAGTGCCTATCGGCACCTATATCTCAAATGCCTATCGGCACCTATTTTTGAAATGCCTATCGAAAACTACATCTGAAATGCCTATCAGCATTTATATTTGAAATGCCTATCGGCAACCACATCAGAAATGCCTATCGGCACCTATATCTGAAATGCCCTACGGCATTTATATCTGAAATGCCGATCGACACCTATATTTGAAATTCCTATCGGCACCTATATTTTAAATCCCTATCGGCAACTATATCTGATATGCCTATAGGCACCTATATCTGAAATGCCTATCGGCTTATATATCTGAAATGCCTATCGGCACCTATTTTTAAAATGCCAATCGGCAACTATATCTGAAATGCCTATCGGCACCTATAATTGAAATGCCTATCGGAACCTATTTTTGAAATGCCTATCAGAAACAACATCTGAAATGACTATCAGCACCTATATTTGAAATGCCTATCGGCAACCATATCTGAAATGCCTATCCACACCTGTATTTGAAATACCTATCGGCTTCTATATCTAAAATGCCTATCGGCACCTATTTTTAAAATGCCAATCGGCAACTATATCTGAAATGCCTATCGGCACCTATATCTGAAATGCCTATCGGCACCTATTTTTGAAATGCCTATCGGAAACTACATCTGAAATGATCAACAGCACTTATGTTTGAAATGCCTATCGGCAACCATATCTGGAATGCCTATCGGCACCTATATTTGAAATGCCTATCGGCTTCTATATCTGAAATGCCTATCGGAACCTATTTTTAAAATACCAATCGGCAACTATATCTGAAATGGCTATCGGCACCTATATCCGAAATGCCTATCGGCATCAATTTTTGAAATGCCATAGGAAACTACATCTGAAATGCCTATCAGCACCTATATTTGAAATGCCTATCAGCAACCATATCTGAAATGCCTATCGACGCCTATATTTGAAATACCTATCGGCTTCTATATCTGAAATGCCTATCGGTACCTATTTTTAAAATGCCAATCGGTAACTATATCTGAAATGCCTATCGGCACCTATATCTGAAATGCCTATCGGCACCATTTTTTGAAATGCCTATCGGAAACTACATCCGGAATGCCTATCAGCACCTATATTTGAAATGCCTATCGGCAACCATATCTGGAATGCCTATCGGCACCTATATTTGAAATGCCTATCGGCTTCTATATCTGAAATGCCTATCGACACCAATTTTTGAAATGCCTATCGGAAACTACATCTGAAATGCCTAACAGCACCTATATTTGAAATGCCTATCGGCAACCATATCTGGAATGCTCATCGGCACCTATATTTGAAATGCCTATCGGCTTATATATCTGAAATGCCTATCGGCACCTATTTTTAAAATGCCAATCGGCAACTATATCTGAAATGCCTATCGGCACCTATTTTTGAAATGCCTATCGGAAACTACATCTGAAATGCCTATCAGCACCTATATTTGAAATGCCTATCGGCAACCATATCTGGCATGCCTATCGGCGCCTTTATTTGAAATGCCTATCGGCTTCTATATCTGAAATGCCTATCGGCACCTATTTTTAAAATGCCAATCGGTAACTATATCTGAAATGCCTATCGGCACCTATATCTGAAATGCCTATCGGCACCATTTTTTGAAATGTCTATCGGAAACTACATCCGGAATGCCTATCAGCACCTATATTTGAAATGCCTATCGGCAACCATATCTGGAATGCCTATCGGCACCTATATTTGAAATGCCTATCGGCTTCTATATCTGAAATGCCTATCGACACCTATTTTTAAAATGCCAATCGGCAACTATATCTGAAATGCCAATCGGCACCTATATATGAAATGCCTATCGGCACCTATTTTTGAAATGCCTATCGGAAACTACATCTGAAATGCCTATCAGCACCTATATTTGAAATGCTTATCGGCAACCATATCTGGAATGCCTATCGGCGCCTATATTTGAAATGCCTATCGGCTTCTATATCTGAAATGCCTATCGGCACCTATTTTTAAAATGTCAATCGGCATTTATATCTGAAGTGCCTATCGGCACCTATATCTGAAATGCCTATCGGCACCTATTTTTGAAATGCCTATCGAAAACTACATCTGTAATGCCTATCAGCACCTATATTTGAAATGCCTATCGGCAACCACATCAGAAATGCCTATCGGCACCTATATCTGAAATGCCTTTCGGCATTTATATCTGAAATGCCGATCGACACCTATATTTGAAATGCCTATCGGCACTTTTATTTTAAATGCCTATCGGCAACTATATCTAATAAGCCTATCGGCACCTATATCTGAAATGCCTATCGGCACCTATTTTTGAAATGCCAATCTTTAAGTATATCTGAAATGCCTATCGGCACCTATATCTAAAATGCCTATCGGAACATATTTTTAAAATGCCTATCGCAAACTACATCTGAAATGACTATCAGCACCTATATTTGAAATGCCTATCGGCAACCATATCTGAAATGCCTATCCACACCTATATTTGAAATACCTATCGGCTTCTATATCTAAAATGCCTATCGGCACCTATTTTTAAAATGCCAATCGGTAAGTATATCTGAAATGCCTATCGGCACCTATATCTAAAATGCCTATCGGAACCTATTTTTGAAATGCCTATCGGAAACTACATCTGAAATGACTATCAGCACCTATATTTGAAATGCCTATCGGCAACCATATCTGAAATGCCTATCCACACCTATATTTGAAATACCTACCGGCTTCTATATCTAAAATGCCTATTGGCACCTATTTTTAAAATGCCAATCGGCAACTACATCTGAAATGCCTATCGGCTTATACATCTGAAATGCCTATCGGCACCTATTTTTAAAATGCCAATCGGCAACTATATCTGAAATGCCAATCGGCACCTATATCTGAAATGCCTATCGACACCTATTTTTAAAATGCCAATTGGCAACTATATCTGAAATGCCTATCGGCACCTATATCTGAAATGCCTATCGACACCTATTTTTAAATTGCCAATTGGAAACTATATCTGAAATGCCTATCGGCACCTATATCTGAAATGCCTATCGGTACCTATTTTTGAAATGCCTATCGGAAACTACATCTGAAATGATTATCAGCACTTATATTTGAAATGCCTATCGGCAACCTTATCTGAAATGCCTATCGGAACCTATATTTGAAATGCCTATCGGCTTCTATATCTGAAATGCCTATCGACACCAATTTTTGAAATGCCTATCGGAAACTACATCTGAAATGCCTATCAGCACCTATATTTGAAATGCCTATCGGCAACCATATCTGAAATGCTCATCGGCACCTATATTTGAAATGCCTATCGGCTTAATATCTGAAATGCCTATCGGCACCTATTTTTAAAATGCCAATCGGCAACTATATCTGAAATGCCCTACGGCATTTATATCTGAAATGCCGATCGACACCTATATTTGAAATGCCTATTGGCACCTATATTTTAAATGCCTATCGGCAACTATATCTGATATGCCTATCGGCACCTATATCTGAAATGCCTATCGGCACCTATTTTTGAAATGCCTATCGGAAACTACATCTAAAATGCCTATCGGCACCTATTTTTAAAATGCCAATCGGAAAGTATATCTGAAATGCCTATCAGCACCTATAATTTAAATGCCTATCGGAACCTATTTTTTAAATGCCTATAGGAAACAACATCTGAAATGACTATCAGCACCTATATTTGAAATGCCTATCGGCAACCATATCTGAAATGTTTATCTACACCTGTATTTGAAATACCTATCGGCTTCTATATCTAAAATGCCTATCGGCACCTATTTTTAAAAAGCTAATCGGCAACTATATCTGAAATGCCTATCGGCACCTATAATTGAAATGCCTATCGGAACCTATTTTTGAAATGCCTATCAGAAACAACATCTGAAATGACTATCAGCACCTATATTTGAAATGCCTATCGGCAACCATATCTGAAATGCCTATCCACACCTGTATTTGAAATACCTATCGGCTTCTATATCTAAAATGCCTATCGGCACCTATTTTTAAAATGCCAATCGGCAACTATATCTGAAATGCCTATCGGCACCTATATCTGAAATGCCTATCGGCACCTATTTTTGAAATGCCTATCGGAAACTACATCTGAAATGATTAACAGCACTTATGTTTGAAATGCCTATCGGCAACCATATCTGGAATGCCTATCCGCACCTATATTTGAAATGCCTATCGGCTTCTATATCTGAAATGCCTATCGGAACCTATTTTTAAAATACCAATCGGCAACTATATCTGAAATGCCTATCGGCACCTATATCCGAAATGCCTATCGGCATCAATTTTTGAAATGCCTATCGGAAACTACATCTGAAATGCCTATCAGCACCTATATTTGAAATGCCTATCAGCAACCATATCTGAAATGCCTATCGACGCCTATATTTGAAATACCTATCGGCTTCTATATCTGAAATGCCTATCGGTACCTATTTTTAAAATGCCAATCGGTAACTATATCTGAAATGCCTATCGGCACCTATATCTGAAATGCCTATCGGCACCATTTTTTGAAATGCCTATCGGAAACTACATCCGGAATGCCTATCAGCACCTATATTTGAAATGCCTATCGGCAACCATATCTGGAATGCCTATCGGCACCTATATTTGAAATGCCTATCGGCTTCTATATCTGAAATGCCTATCGACACCAATTTTTGAAATGCCTATCGGAAACTACATCTGAAATGCCTAACAGCACCTATATTTGAAATGCCTATCGGCAACCATATCTGGAATGCTCATCGGCACCTATATTTGAAATGCCTATCGGCTTATATATCTGAAATGCCTATCGGCACCTATTTTTAAAATGCCAATCGGCAACTATATCTGAAATGCCTATCGGCACCTATTTTTGAAATGCCTATCGGAAACTACATCTGAAATGCCTATCAGCACCTACATTTGAAATGCCTATCGGCAACCATATCTGGCATGCCTATCGGCGCCTTTATTTGAAATGCCTATCGGCTTCTATATCTGAAATGCCTATCGGCACCTATTTTTAAAATGCCAATCGGTAACTATATCTGAAATGCCTATCGGCACCTATATCTGAAATGCCTATCGGCACCATTTTTTGAAATGTCTATCGGAAACTACATCCGGAATGCCTATCAGCACCTATATTTGAAATGCCTATCGGCAACCATATCTGGAATGCCTATCGGCACCTATATTTGAAATGCCTATCGGCTTCTATATCTGAAATGCCTATCGACACCTATTTTTAAAATGCCAATCGGCAACTATATCTGAAATGCCAATCGGCACCTATATATGAAATGCCTATCGGCACCTATTTTTGAAATGCCTATCGGAAACTACATCTGAAATGCCTATCAGCACCTATATTTGAAATGCTTATCGGCAACCATATCTGGAATGCCTATCGGCGCCTATATTTGATGTGCCTATCGGCTTCTATATCTGAAATGCCTATCGGCACCTATTTTTAAAATGCCAATCGGCATTTATATCTGAAGTGCCTATCGGCACCTATATCTGAAATGCCTATCGGCACCTATTTTTGAAATGCCTATCGAAAACTACATCTGTAATGCCTATCAGCACCTATATTTGAAATGCCTATCGGTAACCACATCAGAAATGCCTATCGGCACCTATATCTGAAATGCCTTTCAGCATTTATATCTGAAATGCCGATCGACACCTATATTTGAAATGCCTATCGGCACTTTTATTTTAAATGCCTATCGGCAACTATATCTAATAAGCCTATCGGCACCTATATCTGAAATGCCTATCGGCACCTATTTTTGAAATGCCAATCTTTAAGTATATCTGAAATGCCTATCGGCACCTATATCTAAAATGCCTATCGGAACATATTTTTAAAATGCCTATCGCAAACTACATCTGAAATGACTATCAGCACCTATATTTGAAATGCCTATCGGCAACCATATCTGAAATGCCTATCCACACCTATATTTGAAATACCTATCGGCTTCTATATCTAAAATGCCTATTGGCACCTATTTTTAAAATGCCAATCGGCAACTACATCTGAAATGCCTATCGGCTTATACATCTGAAATGCCTATCGGCACCTATTTTTAAAATGCCAATCGGCAACTATATCTGAAATGCCAATCGGCACCTATATCTGAAATGCCTATCGACACCTATTTTTAAAATGCCAATTGGCAACTATATCTGAAATGCCTATCGACACCTATTTTTAAAATGCCAATTGGCAACTATATCTGAAATGCCTATCGGCACCTATATCTGAAATGCCTATCGGTACCTATTTTTGAAATGCCTATCGGAAACTACATCTGAAATGATTATCAGCACTTATATTTGAAATGCCTATCGGCAACCTTATCTGAAATGCCTATCGGAACCTATATTTGAAATATCTATCGGCTTCTATATCTGAAATGCCTATCGACACCAATTTTTGAAATGCCTATCGGAAACTACATCTGAAATGCCAATCAGCACCTATATTTGAAATGCCTATCGGCAAACATATCTGGAATGCCTATCGGCACCTATATTTGAAATGCCTATCGGCTTTTATATCTGAAATGCCTATCGGCACCTATTTTTAAAATGCCAATCGGCAACTATATCTGAAATGCCTATCGGCACCTATATCTGAAATGCCTATCGGCACCTATTTTTGAAATGCCTATCGGAAACTACATCTGAAATGCCTATCAGCACCTATATTTGAAATGCCTATCAGCAACCATATCTGAAATGCCTATCGACACCTATATTTGAAATACCTATCGGCTTCTATATCTGAAATGCCTATCGGTACCTATTTTTAAAATGCCAATCGGTAACTATATCTGAAATGCCTATCGGCACCTATATCTGAAATGCCTATCGGCACCATTTTTTGAAATGCCTATCGGAAACTACATCCGGAATGCCTATCAGCACCTATATTTGAAATGCCTATCGGCAACCATATCTGGAATGCCTATCAGCACCTATATTTGAAATGCCTATCGGCTTCTATATCTGAAATGCCTATCGACACCAATTTTTGAAATGCCTATCGGAAACTACATCTCAAATGCCTATCAGCTCCTATATTTGAAATGCCTATCGGCAACCATATCTGGAATGCTCATCGGCACCTATATTTGAAATGCCTATCGGCTTATATATCTGAAATGCCTATCGGCACCTATTTTTAAAATGCCAATTGGCAACTATATCTGAAGTGCCTATCGGCACCTATATCTCAAATGCCTATCGGCACCTATTTTTGAAATGCCTATCGAAAACTACATCTGAAATGCCGATAAGCATTTATATTTGAAATGCCTATCGGCAACCACATCAGAAATGCCTATCGGCACCTATATCTGAAATGCCCTACGGCATTTATATCTGAAATGCCGATCGACACCTATATTTGAAATGCCTATCGGCACCTATATTTTAAATCCCTATCGGCAACTATATCTGATATGCCTATAGGCACCTATATCTGAAATGCCTATCGGCTTATATATCTGAAATGCCTATCGGCACCTATTTTTAAAATGCCAACCGGCAACTATATCTGAAATGCCTATCGGCACCTATAATTGAAATGCCTATCGGAACCTATTTTTGAAATGCCTATCAGAAACAACATCTGAAATGACTATCAGCACCTATATTTGAAATGCCTATCGGCAACCATATCTGAAATGCCTATCCACACCTGTATTTGAAATACCTATCGGCTTCTATATCTAAAATGCCTATCGGCACCTATTTTTAAAATGCCAATCGGCAACTATATCTGAAATGCCTATCGGCACCTATATCTGAAATGCCTATCGGCACCTATTTTTGAAATGCCTATCGGAAACTACATCTGAAATGATTAACAGCACTTATGTTTGAAATGCCTATCGGCAACCATATCTGGAATGCCTATCCGCACCTATATTTGAAATGCCTATCGGCTTCTATATCTGAAATGCCTATCGGAACCTATTTTTAAAATACCAATCGGCAACTATATCTGAAATGCCTATCGGCACCTATATCCGAAATGCCTATCGGCATCAATTTTTGAAATGCCTATCGGAAACTACATCTGAAATGCCTATCAGCACCTATATTTGAAATGCCTATCAGCAACCATATCTGAAATGCCTATCGACGCCTATATTTGAAATACCTATCGGCTTCTATATCTGAAATGCCAATCGGTACCTATTTTTAAAATGCCAATCGGTAACTATATCTGAAATGCCTATCGGCACCTATATCTGAAATGCCTATCGGCACCATTTTTTGAAATGCCTATCGGAAACTACATCCGGAATGCCTATCAGCACCTATATTTGAAATGCCTATCGGCAACCATATCTGGAATGCCTATCGGCACCTATATTTGAAATGCCTATCGGCTTCTATATCTGAAATGCCTATCGACACCAATTTTTGAAATGCCTATCGGAAACTACATCTGAAATGCCTAACAGCACCTATATTTGAAATGCCTAGCGGCAACCATATCTGGAATGCTCATCGGCACCTATATTTGAAATGCCTATCGGCTTATATATCTGAAATGCCTATCGGCACCTATTTTTAAAATGCCAATCGGCAACTATATCTGAAATGCCTATCGGCACCTATTTTTGAAATGCCTATCGGAAACTACATCTGAAATGCCTATCAGCACCTATATTTGAAATGCCTATCGGCAACCATATCTGGCATGCCTATCGGCGCCTTTATTTGAAATGCCTATCGGCTTCTATATCTGAAATGCCTATCGGCACCTATTTTTAAAATGCCAATCGGTAACTATATCTGAAATGCCTATCGGCACCTATATCTGAAATGCCTATCGGCACCATTTTTTGAAATGTCTATCGGAAACTACATCCGGAATGCCTATCAGCACCTATATTTGAAATGCCTATCGGCAACCATATCTGGAATGCCTATCGGCACCTATATTTAAAATGCCTATCGGCTTCTATATCTGAAATGCCTATCGACACCTATTTTTAAAATGCCAATCGGCAACTATATCTGAAATGCCAATCGGCACCTATATATGAAATGCCTATCGGCACCTATTTTTGAAATGCCTATCGGAAACTACATCTGAAATGCCTATCAGCACCTATATTTGAAATGCTTATCGGCAACCATATCTGGAATGCCTATCGGCGCCTATATTTGAAATGCCTATCGGCTTCTATATCTGAAATGCCTATCGGCACCTATTTTTAAAATGCCAATCGGCATTTATATCTGAAGTGCCTATCGGCACCTATATCTGAAATGCCTATCGGCACCTATTTTTGAAATGCCTATCGAAAACTACATCTGTAATGCCTATCAGCACCTATATTTGAAATGCCTATCGGCAACCACATCAGAAATGCCTATCGGCACCTATATCTGAAATGCCTTTCAGCATTTATATCTGAAATGCCGATCGACACCTATATTTGAAATGCCTATCGGCACTTTTATTTTAAATGCCTATCGGCAACTATATCTAATAAGCCTATCGGCACCTATATCTGAAATGCCTATCGGCACCTATTTTTGAAATGCCAATCTTTAAGTATATCTGAAATGCCTATCGGCACCTATATCTAAAATGCCTATCGGAACATATTTTTAAAATGCCTATCGCAAACTACATCTGAAATGACTATCAGCACCTATATTTGAAATGTCTATCGGCAACCATATCTGAAATGCCTATCCACACCTATATTTGAAATACCTATCGGCTTCTATATCTAAAATGCCTATTGGCACCTATTTTTAAAATGCCAATCGGCAACTACATCTGAAATGCCTATCGGCTTATACATCTGAAATGCCTATCGGCACCTATTTTTAAAATGCCAATCGGCAACTATATCTAAAATGCCAATCGGCACCTATATCTGAAATGCCTATCGACACCTATTTTTAAAATGCCAATTGGCAACTATATCTGAAATGCCTATCGACACCTATTTTTAAAATGCCAATTGGCAACTATATCTGAAATGCCTATCGGCACCTATATCTGAAATGCCTATCGGTACCTATTTTTGAAATGCCTATCGGAAACTACATCTGAAACGATTATCAGCACTTATATTTGAAATGCCTATCGGCAACCTTATCTGAAATGCCTATCGGAACCTATATTTGAAATATCTATCGGCTTCTATATCTGAAATGCCTATCGACACCAATTTTTGAAATGCCTATCGGAAACTACATCTGAAATGCCAATCAGCACCTATATTTGAAATGCCTATCGGCAAACATATCTGGAATGCCTATCGGCACCTATATTTGAAATGCCTATCGGCTTTTATATCTGAAATGCCTATCGGCACCTATTTTTAAAATGCCAATCGGCAACTATATCTGAAATGCCTATCGGCACCTATATCTGAAATGCCTATCGGCACCTATTTTTGAAATGCCTATCGGAAACTACATCTGAAATGCCTATCAGCACCTATATTTGAAATGCCTATCAGCAACCATATCTGAAATGCCTATCGACACCTATATTTGAAATACCTATCGGCTTCTATATCTGAAATGCCTATCGGTACCTATTTTTAAAATGCCAATCGGTAACTATATCTGAAATGCCTATCGGCACCTATATCTGAAATGCCTATCGGCACCATTTTTTGAAATGCCTATCGGAAACTACATCCGGAATGCCTATCAGCACCTATATTTGAAATGCCTATCGGCAACCATATCTGGAATGCCTATCAGCACCTATATTTGAAATGCCTATCGGCTTCTATATCTGAAATGCCTATCGACACCAATTTTTGAAATGCCTATCGGAAACTACATCTCAAATGCCTATCAGCTCCTATATTTGAAATGCCTATCGGCAACCATATCTGGAATGCTCATCGGCACCTATATTTGAAATGCCTATCGGCTTATATATCTGAAATGCCTATCGGCACCTATTTTTAAAATGCCAATTGGCAACTATATCTGAAGTGCCTATCGGCACCTATATCTCAAATGCCTATCGGCACCTATTTTTGAAATGCCTATCGAAAACTACATCTGAAATGCCGATAAGCATTTATATTTGAAATGCCTATCGGCAACCACATCAGAAATGCCTATCGGCACCTATATCTGAAATGCCCTACGGCATTTATATCTGAAATGCCGATCGACACCTATATTTGAAATGCCTATCGGCACCTATATTTTAAATCCCTATCGGCAACTATATCTGATATGCCTATAGGCACCTATATCTGAAATGCCTATCGGCTTATATATCTGAAATGCCTATCGGCACCTATTTTTAAAATGCCAACCGGCAACTATATCTGAAATGCCTATCGGCACCTATAATTGAAATGCCTATCGGAACCTATTTTTGAAATGCCTATCAGAAACAACATCTGAAATGACTATCAGCACCTATATTTGAAATGCCTATCGGCAACCATATCTGAAATGCCTATCCACACCTGTATTTGAAATACCTATCGGCTTCTATATCTAAAATGCCTATCGGCACCTATTTTTAAAATGCCAATCGGCAACTATATCTGAAATGCCTATCGGCACCTATATCTGAAATGCCTATCGGCACCTATTTTTGAAATGCCTATCGGAAATTACATCTGAAATGATTAACAGCACTTATGTTTGAAATGCCTATCGGCAACCATATCTGGAATGCCTATCCGCACCTATATTTGAAATGCCTATCGGCTTCTATATCTGAAATGCCTATCGGAACCTATTTTTTAAATACCAATCGGCAACTATATCTGAAATGCCTATCGGCACCTATATCCGAAATGCCTATCAGCATCAATTTTTGAAATGCCTATCGGAAACTACATCTGAAATGCCTATCAGCACCTATATTTGAAATGCCTATCAGCAACCATATCTGAAATGCCTATCGACGCCTATATTTGAAATACCTATCGGCTTCTATATCTGAAATGCCAATCGGTACCTATTTTTAAAATGCCAATCGGTAACTATATCTGAAATGCCTATCGGCACCTATATCTAAAATGCCTATCGGCACCATTTTTTGAAATGCCTATCGGAAACTACATCCGGAATGCCTATCAGCACCTATATTTGAAATGCCAATCGGCAACCATATCTGGAATGCCTATCGGCACCTATATTTGAAATGCCTATCGGCTTCTATATCTGAAATGCCTATCGACACCAATTTTTGAAATGCCTATCGGAAACTACATCTGAAATGCCTAACAGCACCTATATTTGAAATGCCTATCGGCAACCATATCTGGAATGCTCATCGGCACCTATATTTGAAATGCCTATCGGCTTATATATCTGAAATGCCTATCGGCACTTATTTTTAAAATGCCAATCGGCAACTATATCTGAAATGCCTATCGGCACCTATTTTTGAAATGCCTATCGGAAACTACATCTGAAATGCCTATCAGCACCTATATTTGAAATGCCTATCGGCAACCATATCTGGCATGCCTATCGGCGCCTTTATTTGAAATGCCTATCGGCTTCTATATCTGAAATGCCTATCGGCACCTATTTTTAAAATGCCAATCGGTAACTATATCTGAAATGCCTATCGGCACCTATATCTGAAATGCCTATCGGCACCATTTTTTGAAATGTCTATCGGAAACTACATCCGGAATGCCTATCAGCACCTATATTTGAAATGCCTATCGGCAACCATATCTGGAATGCCTATCGGCACCTATATTTAAAATGCCTATCGGCTTCTATATCTGAAATGCCTATCGACACCTATTTTTAAAATGCCAATCGGCAACTATATCTGAAATGCCAATCGGCACCTATATATGAAATGCCTATCGGCACCTATTTTTGAAATGCCTATCGGAAACTACATCTGAAATGCCTATCAGCACCTATATTTGAAATGCTTATCGGCAACCATATCTGGAATGCCTATCGGCGCCTATATTTGAAATGCCTATCGGCTTCTATATCTGAAATGCCTATCGGCACCTATTTTTAAAATGCCAATCGGCATTTATATCTGAAGTGCCTATCGGCACCTATATCTGAAATGCCTATCGGCACCTATTTTTGAAATGCCTATCGAAAACTACATCTGTAATGCCTATCAGCACCTATATTTGAAATGCCTATCGGCAACCACATCAGAAATGCCTATCGGCACCTATATCTGAAATGCCTTTCAGCATTTATATCTGAAATGCCGATCGACACCTATATTTGAAATGCCTATCGGCACTTTTATTTTAAATGCCTATCGGCAACTATATCTAATAAGCCTATCGGCACCTATATCTGAAATGCCTATCGGCACCTATTTTTGAAATGCCAATCTTTAAGTATATCTGAAATGCCTATCGGCACCTATATCTAAAATGCCTATCGGAACATATTTTTAAAATGCCTATCGCAAACTACATCTGAAATGACTATCAGCACCTATATTTGAAATGCCTATCGGCAACCATATCTGAAATGCCTATCCACACCTATATTTGAAATACCTATCGTCTTCTATATCTAAAATGCCTATTGGCACCTATTTTTAAAATGCCAATCGGCAACTACATCTGAAATGCCTATCGGCTTATACATCTGAAATGCCTATCGGCACCTATTTTTAAAATGCCAATCGGCAACTATATCTGAAATGCCAATCGGCACCTATATCTGAAATGCCTATCGACACCTATTTTTAAAATGCCAATTGGCAACTATATCTGAAATGCCTATCGACACCTATTTTTAAAATGCCAATTGGCAACTATATCTGAAATGCCTATCGGCATCTATATCTGAAATGCCTATCGGTACCTATTTTTGAAATGCCTATCGGAAACTACATCTGAAATGATTATCAGCACTTATATTTGAAATGCCTATCGGCAACCTTATCTGAAATGCCTATCGGAACCTATATTTGAAATATCTATCGGCTTCTATATCTGAAATGCCTATCGACACCAATTTTTGAAATGCCTATCGGAAACTACATCTGAAATGCCAATCAGCACCTATATTTGAAATGCCTATCGGCAACCATATCTGGAATGCTCATCGGCACCTATATTTGAAATGCCTATCGGCTTAATATCTGAAATGCCTATCGGCACCTATTTTTAAAATGCCAATCGGCAACTATATCTGAAATGCCCTACGGCATTTATATCTGAAATGCCGATCGACACCTATATTTGAAATGCCTATTGGCACCTATATTTTAAATGCCTATCGGCAACTATATCTGATATGCCTATCGGCACCTATATCTGAAATGCCTATCGGCACCTATTTTTGAAATGCCTATCGGAAACTACATCTAAAATGCCTATCGGCACCTATTTTTAAAATGCCAATCGGAAAGTATATCTGAAATGCCTATCGGCACCTATAATTGAAATGCCTATCGGAACCTATTTTTGAAATGCCTATCGGAAACAACATCTGAAATGACTATCAGCACCTATATTTGAAATGCCTATCGGCAACCATATCTGAAATGCCTATCCACACCTGTATTTGAAATACCTATCGGCTTCTATATCTAAAAAGCCTATCGGCAACTATTTTTAAAATGCCAATCGGCAACTATATCTGAAATGCCTATCGGCACCTATATCTGAAATGCCTATCGGCACCAACTTTTAAAATGCCTATCGGAAACTCCATCTGAAATGCCTATCAGCACCTATATTTGAAATGCCTATCGGCATCCATATCTGGAATGCCTATCGGCACCTATATTTGAAATGCCTATAGGGTTCTATATCTGAAATGCCTATCGACACCTATTTTTAAAATGCAAATTGGCAACTATATCTGAAATGCAAATCGGCACCTATATCTGAAATGCCTATCGGTACCTATTTTTGAAATGCCTATCGGAAACTACATCTGAAATGATTATCAGCACTTATATTTGAAATGCCTATCGGCAACCATATCTGGAATGCCTATCGGCACCTATATTTGAAATGCCTATCGGCTTCTATATCTGAAATGCCTATCGGCACCTATTTTTAAAATGCCAATCGGCAACTATATCCGAAATGCCTATCGGCTTCTATATCTGAAATGCCTATCGACACCAATTTTTGAAATGCTTATCGGAAACTACATTTGAAATGCCTATCAGCACCTATATTTGGAATGCCTATCGGCAACCATATCTGGAATGCTCATCAGCACCTATATTTGAAATGCCTATCGGCTTGTATATCTGAAATGCCTATCGGCACCTATTTTTAAAATGCCAATCGGCAACTATATCTGAAATGCCTATCGGCACCTATATCTGAAATGCCTATCGGCACCTATTTTTGAAATGCCTATCGAAAACTACATATGAAATGCCTATCAGCACCTATATTTGAAATGCTTATCGGCAACCATATCTAAAATGCCTATCGACACCTATATTTAAAATCCCTGTCGGCTTCTATATCTGAAATGCCTATCGGCACCTCTTTTTAAAATGCCAATCGGCAACTATATCTGAAATGCCTATCGGCACCTATATCTAAAATGCCTATCGGCACCAATTTTTGAAATGCCTATCGGAAAGTACATCTGAAATGCCTATCAGCACCTATATTTGAAATGCCCATCGGCAACCATATCTGGAATGCTCATCGGCACCTATATTTGAAATGCCTATCGGCTTATATATCTGAAATGCCTATTGGCACCTATTTTTAAAATGCCAATCGGCAACTATATCTGAAATGCCTATCGGCACCTATATCTGAAATGCCTATCGGCACCTATTTTTGAAATGCCTATCGGAAACTACATCTGAAATGCCTATCAGCACCTATATTTGAAATGCCTATCGGCAATCATATCTGAAATGCCTATCGACACCTATATTTGAAATACCTATCGGCTTCTATATCTGAAATGCCTATTGGCACCTATTTTTAAAATGCCAATCGGCAACTATATCTGAAATGCCTATCGGCACCTATATCTGAAATGCCTATCGGCACCAATTTTTGAAATGCCTATCGGAAACTACATCTGAAATGCCTATCAGCACCTATATTTGAAATGCCTATCGGCAACCATATCTGAAATGCCTATCGACACCTATATTTGAAATACCAATCGGCTTCTATATCTGAAATGCCTATCGGTACCTATTTTTAAAATGCCAATCGGTAACTATATCTGAAATGCCTATCGGCACCTATATCTGAAATGCCTATCGGCACCATTTTTTGAAATGCCTATCGGAAACTACATCCGGAATGCCTATCAGCACCTATATTTGAAATGCCTATCGGCAACCATATCTGGAATGCCTATCGGCACCTATATTTGAAATGCCTATCGGCTTCTATATCTGAAATGCCTATCGACACCAATTTTTGAAATGCCTATCGGAAACTACATCTGAAATGCCTATCAGCACCTATATTTGAAATGCCTATCGGCAACCATATCTGGAATGCTCATCGGCACCTATATTTGAAATGTCTATCGGCTTATACATCTGAAATGCCTATCGGCACCTATTTTTAAAATGCCAATCGGCAACTATATCTGAAATGCCTATCGGCACCTATATCTAAAATGCCTATCGGCACCTATTTTTGAAATGCCTATCGGAAACTACATCTGAAATGCCTATCAGCACCTATATTTGAAATGCTTATCAGCAAACATATCTGAAATGCCTATCGACACCTATATTTAAAATCCCTATCGGCTTCTATATCTGAAATGCCTATCGGCACCTATATCTGAAATGCCTATCGGCACCTATTTTTGAAATGCCTATCGGAAACTACATCTGAAATGCCTATCAGCACCTATATTTGAAATGCCTATCGGCAATCATATCTGAAATGCCTATCGACACCTATATTTGAAATACCTATCGGCTTCTATATCTGAAATGCCTATCGGCACCTATTTTTAAAATGCCAATCGGCAACTATATCTGAAATGCCTATCGGCACCTATATCTGAAATGCCTATCGGACCCAATTTTTGAAATGCCTATCGGAAACTACATCTAAAATGCCTATCAGCACCTATATTTGAAATGCCTATCGGCAACCATATCTAGAATGCCTATCGGCGCCTATATTTGAAATGCCTATCGGCTTCTATATCTGAAATGCCTATCGGCACCTATTTTTAAAATGCCAATCGGCAACTATATCTGAAATGCCTATCGGCACCTATATCTGAAATGCCTATCGGCACCTATTTTTGAAATGCCTATCGGAAACTACATCTGAAATGCCTATCAGCACCTAAATTTGAAATGCCTATCGGCAACCATATCTGGAATGCCTATCGGCGCCTATATTTGAAATGCCTATCGGCTTCTATATATGAAATACCTATCTGCGCCTATTTTTAAAATGCCAATCGGCAACTATATCTGAAGTGCCTATCGGCACCTATATCTGAAATGCCTATCGGCACTTTCTTTTAAAATGCCTATCGAAAAGTACATCTGAAATGCCTATCAGCACCTATATTTGAAATGCCTATCGGCAACCACATCAGAAATGCCTATCGGCACCTATATCTGAAATGCCTTTCGGCATTTATATCTGAAATGCCGGTCGACACCTAAATTTGAAATGCCTATCGGCACATATATTTTAAATGCCTATCGGCAATTATATCTGATATGCCTATCGGCACCTATATCTGAAATGCCTACCGGCACCTATTTTTGAAATGCTTGTCGGAAACTACATCTAAAATGCCTATCGGCACCTATTTTTAAAATGCCAATCGGTAAGTATATCTGAAATGCCTATCGGCACCTATATCTGAAATGCCTATCGGAACCTATTTTTAAAATGCCTATCGGAAACTACATCTGAAATGACTATCAGCACCTATATTTGAAATGCCTATCGGCAACCATATCTGAAATGCCTATCTACACCTATATTTAAAATACCTATCGGCTTCTATATCTGAAATACCTAATGGCACCTATTTTTAAAATGCCAATCGGCAACTATATCTGAAATGCCTATCGGCACCTATATCTGAAATGCCTATCGGTACCTATTTTTGAAATGCCTATCGGAAACTACATCTGAAATGATTATCAGCGCTTATATTTGATATGCCTATCGGCAACCATATCTGGAATGCCTATCGGCAACTATATTTGAAATGCCTATGGGCTTCTATATCTGAAATGCCTATCGGCACCTATTTTTAAAATACCAATCGGCAACTATATCTGAAATGCCTGTCGGCACCTATATCTGAGTTGCCTATCGGCATATATTGTTGAAATGTCTTTCGGAAACTACATCTGAATTGCCTATCTGCTCCTATATTTGAAATGCCTATCGGCAACCATATCTGAAATGCCTATCGAAACCTATATATTTGAAATACCTATCGGCTTCTATATCTGAAATTCCTATCGGCACCTGTTTTTAAAATGCCAATCGGCAACTATATCTGAAATGCCTATCGGCACCTATATCCGAAATGCCTATCGGCATCAATTTTTGAAATGCCTATCGGAAACTACATCTAAAATGCCTATCAGCACCTATATTTGAAATGCCTATCGGCAACCATATCTGGAATGCCTATCGGCACCTATATTTGAAATGCCTATCGGCTTCTATATCTGAAATGCCTATCGGCACCTATTTTTAAAATGCCAATCGGCAACTATATCTGAAATGCCTATCGGCACCTATATCTGAAATGCCTATCGGCACATATTTTTAAAATGCCTATCGGAAACTACATCTGAAATGCCTATCAGCACCTATATTTGAAATGCCTATCGGCAACCATATCTGAAATGCCTATCGACACCTATATTTGAAATACCTATCGGCTTCTATATCTGAAATGCCTATCGGCACCTATTTTTAAAATGCCAATCGGTAACTATACCTGAAATGCCTATCGGCACCTATATCTGAAATGCCTATCGGCACCATTTTTTGAAATGTCTATCGGAAACTACATCCGGAATGCCTATCAGCACCTATATTTGAAATGCCTATCGGCAACCATATCTGGAATGCCTATCGGCACCTATATTTGAAATGCCTATCGGCTTCTATATCTGAAATGCCTATCGACACCTATTTTTAAAATGCTAATCGGCAACTATATCTGAAATGCCTATCGGCACCTATATCTGAAATGCCTATCGGCACCTATTTTTGAAATGCCTATCGGAAACTACATCTGAAATGCCTATCAGCACCTATATTTGAAATGCTTATCGGCCACCATATCTGAAATGCCTATCGACACCTATATTTGAAATCCCTATCGGCTTCTATATCTGAAATGCCTATCGGCAACTATTTTTAAAATGCCAATCGGCAACTATATCTGAAATGCCTATCGGCACCTATATCTGAAATGCCTCTCGGCACCTATTTTTGAAATGCCTATCTAAAACTACATCTGAAATGCCTATCAGCACCATTATTTGAAATGCCTATCGGCAACCATATCTGGAATGCCTATCGGCGCCTATATTTGAAATGCCTATCGGCTTCTATATCTGAAATGCCTATCGGCACCTATTTTTAAAATGCCAATCGGCATTTATATCTGAAGTGCCTATCGGCACCTATATCTGAAATGCCTATCGGCACCTATTTTTGAAGTGCCTATCGAAAACTACATCTGAAATGCCTATCAGCACCTATATTTGAAATGCCTATCGGCAAACACATCAGAAATGCCTATCGGCACCTATATCTGGAATGCCTTTCGGCATTTATATCTGAAATGCCGATTGACACCTATATTTGAAATGCCTATCGGCACTTTTATTTTAAATGCCTATCGGCAACTATATCTGATAAGCCTATCGGCACCTATATCTGAAATGCCTATCGGCACCTATTTTTGAAATGCCAATCTTTAAGTATATCTGAAATGCCTATCGGCACCTATATCTAAAATGCCTATCGGAACCTATTTTTGAAATGCCTATCGGAAACTACATCTGAAATGACTATCAGCACCTATATTTGAAATGCCTATCGGCAACCATATCTGAAATGCCTATCCACACCTATATTTGAAATACCTATCGGCTTCTATATCTAAAATGCCTATCGGCGCCTATTTTTAAAATGCCAATCGGTAAGTATATCTGAAATGCCTATCGGCACCTATATCTAAAATGCCTATCGGAACCTATTTTTGAAATGCCCATCGGAAACTACATCTGAAATGACTATCAGCACCTATATTTGAAATGCCTATCGGCAACCATATCTGAAATGCCTATCCACACTTATATTTGAAATACCTATCGGCTTCTATATCTAAAATGCCTATCGGCACCTATTTTTAAAATACCAATCGGCAACTACATCTGAAATGCCTATCGGCTTATATATCTGAAATGCCTATCGGCACCTATTTTTAAAATGCCAATCGGCAACTATATCTGAAATGCATATCGGCACCTATATCTGAAATGCCTATCGACACCTATTTTTAAAATGCCAATTGGCAACTATATCTGAAATGCCTATCGGCACCTATATCTGAAATGCCTATCGACACCTATTTTTAAAATGCCAATTGGCAACTATATCTGAAATGCCTATCGGCACCTATATTTGAAATGCCTATCGGCAACCATATCTGGAATGCCTATCGGCACCTATATTTGAAATGCCTATCGGCTTCTATATCTGAAATGCCTATCGACACCTATTTTTAAAATGCCAATCAGCAACTATATCTGAAATGCCTATCGGCACCTATATCTGAAATGCCTATCGGCACCTATTTTTGAAATGCCTATCGGAAACTACATCTGAAATGCCTATCAGCACCTTTATTTGAAATGCTTATCGGCAACCATATCTGAAATAGCTATCGACACCTATATTTGAAATCCCTATAAGCTTCTATATCTGAAATGCCTATCGGCACCTATTTTTAAAATGCCAATCGGCAACCATATCTGGAATGCCTATCGGCGCCTATATTTGAAATGCCTATCGGAAACTACATCTGAAATGCCTATCAGCACCTTTATTTGAAATGCTTATCGGCAACCATATCTGAAATAGCTATCGACACCTATATTTGAAATCCCTATAAGCTTCTATATCTGAAATGCCTATCGGCACCTATTTTTAAAATGCCTATCGGCAACCATATCTGAAATGCCTATCCACACTTATATTTGAAATACCTATCGGCTTCTATATCTAAAATGCCTATCGGCACCTATTTTTAAAATGCCAATCGGCAACTACATCTGAAATGCCTATCGGCTTATATATCTGAAATGCCTATCGGCACCTATTTTTAAAATGCCAATCGGCAACTATATCTGAAATGCATATCGGCACCTATATCTGAAATGCCTATCGACACCTATTTTTAAAATGCCAATTGGCAACTATATCTGAAATGCCTATCGGCACCTATATTTGAAATGCCTATCGGCAACCATATCTGGAATGCCTATCGGCACCTATATTTGAAATGCCTATCGGCTTCTATATCTGAAATGCCTATCGACACCTATTTTTAAAATGCCAATCAGCAACTATATCTGAAATGCCTATCGGCACCTATATCTGAAATGTCTATCGGCACCTATTTTTGAAATGCCTATCGGAAACTACATCTGAAATGCCTATCAGCACCTTTATTTGAAATACTTATCGGCAACCATATCTGAAATAGCTATCGACACCTATATTTGAAATCCCTATAAGCTTCTATATCTGAAATGCCTATCGGCACCTATTTTTAAAATGCCTATCGGCAACCATATCTGAAATGCCTATCCACACTTATATTTGAAATACCTATCGGCTTCTATATCTAAAATGCCTATCGGCACCTATTTTTAAAATGCCAATCGGCAACTACATCTGAAATGCCTATCGGCTTCTATATCTGAAATGCCTATCGACACCTATTTTTAAAATGCCAATCAGCAACTATATCTGAAATGCATATCGGCACCTATATCTGAAATGCCTATCGACACCTATTTTTAAAATGCCAATTGGCAACTATATCTGAAATGCCTATCGGCACCTATATTTGAAATGCCTATCGGCAACCATATCTGGAATGCCTATCGGCACCTATATTTGAAATGCCTATCGGCTTCTATATCGGAAATGCCTATCGGCACCTATTTTTAAAATGCCAATCGGCAACCATATCTGGAATGCCTATCGGCGCCTATATTTGAAATGCCTATCGGCACTTTTATTTTAAATGCCTATCGGCAACTATATCTGATAAGCCTATCGGCACCTATATCTGAAATGCCTATCGGCACCTATTTTTGAAATGCCTATCGGAAACTACATCTGAAATGCCTATCAGCACCTATATTTGAAATGCCTATCGGCAACCACATCAGAAATGCCTATCGGCACCTATATCTGAAATGCCCTACGGCATTTATATCTGAAATGCCGATCGACACCTATATTTGAAATGCCTATCGGCACCTATATTTTAAAGGCCTATCGGCAACTATATCTGATATGCCTATCGGCACCTATATCTGAAATGCCTATCGGCACCTATTTTTGAAATGCCTATCGGAAACTACATCTAAAATGCCTATCAACACCTATTTTTAAAATGCCAATCGGAAAGTATATCTGAAATGCCTATTGGCACCTATAATTGAAATGCCTATCGGAACCTATTTTTGAAATGCCTATCGGAAACATCATCTGAAATGACTATCAGCACCTATATTTGAAATGCCTATTGGCAACCATATCTGAAATGCCTATCCACACCTGTATTTGAAATACCTATCGGCTTCTATATCTAAAATGCCTATCAACACCTATTTTTAAAATGCCAATCGGCAACTATATCTGAAATGCCTATCGGCACCTATATCTGAAATGCCTATCGGCACCAACTTTTGAAATGCCTATCGGAAACTCCATCTGAAATGATTATCAGCACTTATATTTAAAATGCCTATCGGCAACCATATCTGGAATGCCTATCGGCACCTATATTTGAAATGCCTATCGGCTTCTATATCTGAAATGCCTATCGGCACCTATTTTTAAAATACCAATCGGCAACTATATCTGAAATGCCTATCGGCACCTATATCTGAAATGCCTATCGGCATATATGTTTGAAATGCCTTTCGGAAACTACATCTGAAATGCCTATCTGCTCCTATATTTGAAATGCCTATCGGCAACCATATCTGAAATGCCTATCGACACCTATATTTGAAATACCTATCGGCTTATATATCTGAAATGCCTATCGGCACCTGTTTTTAAAATGCCAATCGGCAACTATATCTGAAAAGCCTATCGGCACCTATATCCGAAATGCCTATCAGCATCAATTTTTGAAATACCTATCGGAAACTACATCTAAAATGCCTATCAGCACCTATATTTCAAATGCCTATCGGCAACCATATCTGGAATGCCTATCGGCACCTATATTTGAAATGCCTATCGGCTTCTATATCTGAAATGCCTATCGGCACCTATTTTTAAAATGCCAATCGGCAACTATATCTGAAATGCCTATCGGCACCTATATCTGAAATGCCTATCGGCACCAATTTTTGAATTGCCTATCGGAAACTACATCTGAAATGCCTATCAGCACCTATATTTGAAATGCCTATCGGCAACCATATCTGGAATGCTCATCGGCACCTATATTTGAAATGCCTATCGGCTTATATATCTGAAATGCCTATTGGCATCTATTTTTAAAATGCCAATCGGCAACTATATCTGAAATGCCTATCGGCACCTATATCTGAAATGCCTATCGGCACATATTTTTGAAATGCCTATCGGAAACTACATCTAAAATGCCTATCAGCACCTATATTTGAAATGCCTATCGGCAATCATATCTGAAATGCCTATCGACACCTATATTTGAAATACCTATCGGCTTCTATATCTGAAATGCCTTTCGGCACCTATTTTTAAAATGCCAATCGGCAACTATATCTGAAATGCCTATCGGCACCTATATCTGAAATGCCTATCGGCACAAATTTTTGAAATGCCTTTCGTAAACTATATCTGAAATGCCTATCAGCACCTATATTTGAAATGCCTATCGGCAACCATATCTGGAATGCCTGTCGGCACCTATATTTGAAATGCCTATCGGCTTCTATATCTGAAATACCTATCGGCGCCTATTTTTAAAATGCCAATCGGCAACTATATCTGAAATGCCTATCGGCACCTATATTTGAAATGCCTATCGGCACATATATTTTAAATGCCTATCGGCAACTATATCTGATATGCCTATCGGCACCTATATCTGAAATGCCCATCGGCACCTATTTTTTAAATGCCTATCGGAAACTACATCTAAAATGCCTATCGGCACCTATTTTTAAAATGCCAATCGGTAAGTATATCTGAAATGCCTATCGGCACCTATATCTGAAATGCCTATCGGAACCTATTTTTGAAATGCCTATCGGAAATTACATCTGAAATGACTATCAGCACCTATATTTGAAATGCCTATCGGCAACCATATCTGAAAAGCCTATCCACACCTATATTTGAAATACCTATCGGCTTCTATATCTGAAATGCCTATCGGCACCTATTTTTAAAATGCCAATCGGCAACTATATCTGAAATGCCTATCGGCACCTATATTTGAAATGCCTATCGGTACCTATTTTTGGAATGCCTATCGGAAACTACATCTGAAATGATTATCAGCGCTTATATTTGATATGCCTATTGGCAACCATATCTGGAATGCCTATCGGCAACTATATTTGAAATGCTTATCGGCTTCTATATCTGAAATGCCTATCGGCACCTATTTTTAAAATACCAATCGGCAACTATATCTGAAATGCCTATCGGCACCTATATCTGAAATGCCTATCGGCATATATTTTTGAAATGCCTTTCGGAAACTACATCTGAAATGCCTATCTGCTCCTATATTTGAAATGCCTATCGGCAACCATATCTGAAATGCTTACCGACACCTATACTTGAAATACCTATCGGCTTCTATACCTGAAATGCCTATCGGCACCTGTTTTTAAAATGCCAATCGGCAACTATATCTGAAATGCCTATCGGCACCTATATCCGAAATGCCTATCGGCATCAATTTTTGAAATGCCTATCGGAAACTACATCTAAAATGCCTATCAGCACCTATATTTGAAATGCCTATTGGCAACCATATCTGGAATGCCTATCGGCACCTATATTTGAAATGCCTATCGGTTTCTATATCTGAAATGCCTATCGGCACCTATTTTTGAAATGCCAATCGGCAACTATATCTGAAATGCCTATCGGCACCTATATCTGAAATGCCTATCGGCACCTATTTTTGAAATGCCTATCGGAAACTACATCTGAAATGCCTATCAGCACCTATAGTTGAAATGCTTATCGGCAACCATATCTGAAATGCCTATCGACACCTATATTTGAAATCCCTATCGGCTTCTATATCTGAAATGCCTATCGGCACCTATTTTTAAAATGCCAATCGGCAACTATATCTGAAATGCCTATCGGGACCGATATCTGAAATGCCTATCGGCACCTATTTTTGAAATGCCTATCGGAAACTACATCTGAAATGCCTATCAGCACCTATATTTGAAATGCCTATCGGCAACCATATCTGGAATGCCTATCGGCGCCTATATTTGAAATGCCTATAGGCTTCTATATCTGAAATGCCTAATGGCACCTATTTTTAAAATGCCAATCGGCATTTATATCTGAAGTGCCTATCGGCACCTATATCTGAAATGCCTATCGGCACCTATTTTTGAAATGCCTATCAAAATCTACATCTGAAATGCCTATCAGCACCTATATTTGAAATGCCTATCGGCAACCACATCAGAAATGCCTATCGGCACCTATATCTGAAATGCCTTTCGGCATTTATATCTGAAATGCCGATCGACACCTATATTTGAAATGTCTATCGGCACTTTTATTTTAAATGGCTATCGGCAACTATATCTGATTAGCCTATCGGCACCTATATCTGAAATGCCTATCGGCACCTATTTTTGAAATGCCAATCTTTAAGTATATCTGAAATGCCTATCGGCACCTATATCTAAAATGCCTATCGGAACCTATTTTTGAAATGCCTATCGGAAACTACATCTGAAATGACTATCAGCACCTATATTTGAAATGCCTATCGGCAACCATATTTGAAATGCCTATCTACACCTATATTTGAAATACTTATCGGCTTCTATATCTAAAATGATTATCGGCACCTATTTTTAAAATGCCAATCGGTAAGTATATCTGAAATGCCTATCGGCACCTATATCTAAAATGCCTATCGGCACCTATTTTTGAAATGCCTATGGGAAACTACATCTAAAATGACTATCAGCACCTATATTTGAAATGCCTATCGGCAACCATATCTGAAATGCCTATCTACACCTATATTTGAAATACCTATCGGCTTCTATATCTAAAATGCCTATCGGCACCTATTTTTAAAATGCCAATCGGCATCTATATCTGAAATGCCAATCGGCACCTATATCTGAAATGCCCATCGACACCTATTTTTAAAATGCCAATTGGCAACTATATCTGAAATGCCTATCGGCACCTATATCTGAAATGCCTATCGACACCTATTTTTAAAATGCCAATTGGCAACTATATCTGAAATGCCTATCGGCACCTATATTTGAAATGCTTATCGGCAACTATATCTGAAATGCCTATCGACACCTATATTTGAAATCCCTATAGGCTTCTATATCTGAAATGCCTATCGGCACCCATTTTTAAAATGCCAATCGGCAACTATATCTGAAAGGCCTATCGGCACCGATATCTGAAATGCCTATCGGCACCTATTTTTGAAATGCCTATCGGAAACTACATCTGAAATGCCTATCAGCACCTATATTTGAAATGCCTATCGGCAACCATATCTGGAATGCCTATCGGCGCCTATATTTGAAATGCCTATAGGCTTCTATATCTGAAATGCCCTATCGGCACCTATTTTTAAATGCCAATCGGCAACTACATCTGAAATGCCTATCGGCTTATATATCTGAAATGCCTATCGGCACCTATTTTTAAAATGCCAATCGGCAACTATATCTGAAATGCCTATCGGCACCTATATCTGAAATGTCTATCGACACCTATTTTTAAAATGCCAATTGGCAACTATATCTGAAATGCCTATCGGCACCTATATCTGAAATGCCTATCGGTACCTGTTTTTGAAATGCCTATCGGAAACTACATCTGAAATGCCTATCAGCACCTATATTTGAAATGCCTATCGGCAACCATATCTGGAATGCCTATCGGCACCTATATTTGAAATGCCTATCGGCTTCTATATCTGAAATGCCTATCGGCACCTATTTTTAAAATGCCAATCGGCAACTATATCTGAAATGCCTATCGGCACCTATATCTGAAATGCCTATCAGCACCTATATTTAAAATGCTTATCGGCAACCATATCTGAAATGCCTATCGACACCTATATTTGAAATCCCTATCGGCTTCTATATCTGAAATGCCTATCGGCACCTATTTTTAAAATGCCAATCGGCAACTATATCTGAAATGCCTATCGGCACCGATATCTGAAATGCCTATCGGCACCTATTTTTGAAATGCCTATCGGAAACTACATCTGAAATGCCTATCAGCACCTATATTTGAAATGCTTATCGGCAACCATATCTGGAATGCCTATCGGCGCCTATATTTGAAATGCCTATAGGCTTCTATATCTGAAATGCCTATCGGCACCTATTTTTAAAATGCCAATCGGCAACTACATCTGAAATGCCTATCGGCTTATATATCTGAAATGCCTATCGGCACCTATTTTTAAAATGCCAATCGGCAACTATATCTGAAATGCCTATCGGCACCTATATCTGAAATGCTTATCGACACCTATTTTTAAAATGCCAATTGGCAACTATATCTGAAATGCCTATCGGCACCTATATCTGAAATGCCTATCGGTACCTGTTTTTGAAATGCCTATCGGAAACTACATCTGAAATGACTATCAGCACCTATATTTGAAATGCCTATCGGCAACCATATCTCAAATGCCTATCTACACCTATATTTGAAATACCTATCGGCTTCTATATCTAAAATGCCTATCGGCACCTATTTTTAAAATGCCAATCGGTAAGTATATCTGAAATGCCTATCGGCACCTATATCTAAAATGCCTATCGGAACCTATTTTTGAAATGCCTATCGGAAACTACATCTGAAATGACTATCAGCACCTATATTTGAAATGCCTATCGGCAACCATATCTGAAATGCCTATCCACACCTATATTTGAAATACCTAGCGGCTTCTATATCTAAAATGCCTATCGGCACCTATTTTTAAAATGCCAATCGGCAACTACATCTGAAATTCCTATCGGCTTATATATCTGAAATGCCTATCGGCACCTATTTTTAAAATGCCAATCGGCAACTATATCTGAAATGCCAATCGGCACCTATATCTGAAATGCCTATCGACACCTATTTTTAAAATGCCAATTGGCAACTATATCTGAAATGCCTATCGGCACCTATATCTGAAATGCCTATCGACACCTATTTTTAAAATGCCAATTGGCAACTATATCTGAAATGCCTATCGGCACCTATATCTGAAATGCCTATCGGTACCTATTTTTGAAATGCCTATCGGAAACTACATCTGAAATGCCTATCAGCACCTATATTTGAAATGCCTATCGGCAACCATATCTGGAATGCCTATCGGCACCTATATTTGAAATGCCTATCGGCTTCTATATCTGAAATGCCTATCGGCACCTATTTTTAAAATGCCAATCGGCAACTATATCTGAAATGCCTATCGGCACCTATATCTGAAATGCCTATCAGCACCTATATTTGAAATGCCTATCGGCAACCATATCTGGAATGCCTATTGGCACCTATATTTGAAATGCCTATCGGCTTCTATATCTGAAATGCCTATCGACACCTATTTTTAAAATGCCAATCAGCAACTATATCTGAAATGCCTATCGGCACCTATATCTGAAATGCCTATCGGCACCTATTTTTGAAATGCCTATCGGAAACTACATCTGAAATGCCTATCAGCACCTTTATTTGAAATGCTTATCGGCAACCATATCTGAAATAGCTATCGACACCTATATTTGAAATCCCTATAAGCTTCTATATCTGAAATGCCTATCGGCACCTATTTTTAAAATGCCAATCGGCAACCATATCTGGAATGCCTATCGGCGCTTATATTTGAAATGCCTATCGGCACTTTTATTTTAAATGCCTATCGGCAACTATATCTGATAAGCCTATCGGCACCTATATCTAAAATGCCTATCGGCACCTATTTTTGAAATGCCTATCGGAAACTACATCTGAAATGCCTATCAGCACCTATATTTGAAATGCCTATCGGCAACCACATCAGAAATGCCTATCGGCACCTATATCTGAAATGCCCTACGGCATTTATATCTGAAATGCCGATCGACACCTATATTTGAAATGCCTATCGGCACCTATATTTTAAATGCCTATCGGCAACTATATCTGATATGCCTATCGGCACCTATATCTGAAATGCCTATCGGCACCTATTTTTGAAATGCCTATCGGGAACTACATCTAAAATGCCTATCAACACCTATTTTTAAAATGCCAATCGGAAAGTATATCTGAAATGCCTATCGGCACCTATAATTGAAATGCCTATCGGAACCTATTTTTGAAATGCCTATCGGAAACAACATCTGAAATGACTATCAGCACCTATATTTGAAATGCCTATTGGCAACCATATCTGAAATGCCTATCCACACCTGTATTTGAAATACCTATCGGCTTCTATATCTAAAATGCCTATCGGCACCTATTTTTAAAATGCCAATCGGCAACTATATCTGAAATGCCTATCGGCACCTATATCTGAAATGCCTATCGGCACCAACTTTTGAAATGCCTATCGGAAACTCCATCTGAAATGATTATCAGCACTTATATTTAAAATGCCTATCGGCAACCATATCTGGAATGCCTATCGGCACCTATATTTGAAATGCCTATCGGCTTCTATATCTGAAATGCCTATCGGCACCTATTTTTAAAATACCAATCGGCAACTATATCTGAAATGCCTATCGGCACCTATATCTGAAATGCCTATCGGCATATATGTTTGAAATGCCTTTCGGCAACTATATCTGAAATGCCTATCGGCACCTATATCTGAAATGCCTATCGGCACCTATTTTTGAAATGCCTATCGGAAACTACATCTGAAATGCCTATCAGCACCTATATTTGAAATGCCTATCGGCAATCATATCTGAAATGCCTATCGACACCTATATTTGAAATACCTATCGGTTTCTATATCTGAAATGCCTTTCGGCACCTATTTTTAAAATGCCAATCGGCAACTATATCTGAAATGCCTATCGGCACCTATATCTGAAATGCCTATCGGCAACCATATCTGGAATGCCTGTCGGCACCTATATTTGAATTGCCTATCGGCACCTATATCTGAAATGCCTATCGGCACCAATTTTTGAAATGCCTATCGAAAACTACATCTGAAATGCCTATCAGCACCTATATTTGAAATGCCTATCGGCAACCACATCAGAAATGCCTATCGGCACCTATATCTGAAATGACTTTCGGCATTTATATCTGAAATGCCGGTCGACACCTATATTTGAAATGCCTATCGGCACATATATTTTAAATGCCTATCGGCAACTATATCTGATATGCCTATCGGCACCTATATCTGAAATGCCTATCGGCACCTATTTTTTAAATGCCTATCGGAAACTACATCTAAAATGCCTATCGGCACCTATTTTTAAAATGCCAATCGGTAAGTATATCTGAAATGCCTATCGGCACCTATATCTGAAATGTCTATCGGAACCTATTTTTGAAATGCCTATCGGAAATTACATCTGAAATGACTATCAGCACCTATATTTGAAATGCCTATCGGCAACCATATCTGCAAAGCCTATCCACACCTATATTTGAAATACCTATCGGCTTCTATATCTGAAATGCCTATCGGCACCTATTTTTAAAATGCCAATCGGCAACTATATCTGAAATGCCTATCGGCACCTATATTTGAAATGCCTATCGGTACCTATTTTTGGAATGCCTATCGGAAACTACATCTGAAATGATTATCAGCGCTTATATTTGATATGCCTATTGGCAACCATATCTGGAATGCCTATCGGCAACTATATTTGAAATGCCTATCGGCTTCTATATCTGAAATGCCTATCGGCACCTATTTTTAAAATACCAATCGGCAACTATATCTGAAATGCCTATCGGCACCTATATCTGAAATGCCTATCGGCATATATTTTTGAAATGCCTTTCGGAAACTACATCTGAAATGCCTATCTGCTCCTATATTTGAAATGCCTATCGGCAACCATATCTGAAATGCCTATCGACACCTATACTTGAAATACCTATCGGCTTCTATACCTGAAATGCCTATCGGCACCTGTTTTTAAAATGCCAATCGGCAACTATATCTGAAATGCCTATCGGCACCTATATCCGAAATGCCTATCGGCATCAATTTTTGAAATGCCTATCGGAAACTACATCTAAAATGCCTATCAGCACCTATATTTGAAATGCCTATCGGCAACCATATCTGGAATGCCTATCGGCACCTATATTTGAAATGCCTATCGGTTTCTATATCTGAAATGCCTATCGGCACCTATTTTTGAAATGCCAATCGGCAACTATATCTGAAATGCCTATCGGCACCTATATCTGAAATGCCTATCGGCACCTATTTTTGAAATGCCTATCGGAAACTACATCTGAAATGCCTATCAGCACCTATATTTAAAATGCCTATCGGCAACCATATCTGGAATGCCTATCGGCGCCTATATTTGAAATGCCTATAGGCTTCTATATCTTAAATGCCTATCGGCACCTATTTTTAAAATGCCAATCGGCATTTATATCTGAAGTGCCTATCGGCACCTATATCTGAAATGCCTATCGGCACCTATTTTTGAAATGCCAATCGGCAACTACATCTGAAATACCTATCGGCTTCTATATCTAAAATGCCTATCGGCACCTATTTTTAAAATGCCAATCGGCAACTACATCTGAAATGCCTATCGGCTTATATATCTGAAATGCCTATCGGCACCTATTTTTAAAATGCCAATCGGCAACTATATCTGAAATGCCTATCGGCACCTATATCTGAAATGCCTATCGACACCTATTTTTAAAATGCCAATTGGCAACTATATCTGAAATGCCTATCGGCACCTATATCTGAAATGCCTATCGGTACCTGTTTTTGAAATGCCCATCGGAAACTACATCTGAAATGCCTATCAGCACCTATATTTGAAATGCCTATCGGCAACCATATCTGGAATGCCTATCGGCACCTATATTTGAAATGCCTATCGGCTTCTATATCTGAAATGCCTATCGGCACCTATTTTTAAAATGCCAATCGGCAACTTTATCTGAAATGCCTATCGGCACCTATATCTGAAATGCCTATCAGCACCTATATTTAAAATGCTTATCGGCAACCATATCTGAAATGCCTATCGACACCTATATTTGAAATCCCTATCGGCTTCTATATCTGAAATGCCTATCGGCACCTATTTTTAAAATGCCAATCGGCAACTATATCTGAAATGCCTATCGGCACCGATATCTGAAATGCCTATCGGCACCTATTTTTGAAATGCCTATCGGAAACTACATCTGAAATGCCTATCAGCACCTATATTTGAAATGCCTATCGGCAACCATATCTGGAATGTCTATCGGCGCCTATATTTGAAATGCCTATAGGCTTCTATATCTGAAATGCCTATTGGCACCTATTTTTAAAATGCCAATCGGCATTTATATCTGAAGTGCCTATCGGCACCTATATCTGAAATGCCTATCGGCACCTATTTTTGAAATGCCTATCGAAAACTACATCTGAAATGCCTATCAGCACCTATATTTGAAATGCCTATCGGCAACCACATCAGAAATGCTTATCGGCACCTATATCTGAAATGCCTTTCGGCATTTATATCTGAAATGCCGATCGACACCTATATTTGAAATGCCTATCGGCACTTTTATTTTAAATGCCTATCGGCAACTATATCTGACAAGCCTATCGGCACCTATATCTGAAATGCCTATCGGCACCTATTTTTGAAATGCCAATCTTTAAGTATATCTGAAATGCCTATCGGCACCTATATCTAAAATACCTATCGGAACCTATTTTTGTAATGCCTATCGGAAACTACATCTGAAATGACTATCAGCACCTATATTTGAAATGCCTATCGGCAACCATATCTCAAATGCCTATCTACACCTATATTTGAAATACCTATCGGCTTCTATATCTAAAATGCCTATCGGCACCTATTTTTAAAATGCCAATCGGTAAGTATATCTGAAATGCCTATCGGCACCTATATCTAAAATGCCTATCGGAACCTATTTTTGAAATGCCTATCGGAAACTACATCTGAAATGACTATCAGCACCTATATTTGAAATGCCTATCGGCAACCATATCTGAAATGCCTATCCACACCTATATTTGAAATACCTAGCGGCTTCTATATCTAAAATGCCTATCGGCACCTATTTTTAAAATGCCAATCGGCAACTACATCTGAAATTCCTATCGGCTTATATATCTGAAATGCCTATCGGCACCTATTTTTAAAATGCCAATCGGCAACTATATCTGAAATGCCAATCGGCACCTATATCTGAAATGCCTATCGACACCTATTTTTAAAATGCCAATTGGCAACTATATCTGAAATGCCTATCGGCACCTATATCTGAAATGCCTATCGACACCTATTTTTAAAATGCCAATTGGCAACTATATCTGAAATGCCTATCGGCACCTATATCTGAAATGCCTATCGGTACCTATTTTTGAAATGCCTATCGGAAACTACATCTGAAATGCCTATCAGCACCTATATTTGAAATCCCTATCGGCAACCATATCTGGAATGCCTATCGGCACCTATATTTGAAATGCCTATCGGCTTCTATATCTGAAATGCCTATCGGCACCTATTTTTAAAATGCCAATCGGCAACTATATCTGAAATGCCTATCGGCACCTATATCTGAAATGCCTATCAGCACCTATATTTGAAATGCCTATCGGCAACCATATCTGGAATGCCTATTGGCACCTATATTTGAAATGCCTATCGGCTTCTATATCTGAAATGCCTATCGGCACCTATTTATAAAATGCCAATCGGCAACTATATCTGAAATGCCTATCGGCACCTATATCTGAAATGCCTATCAACACCTATTTTTAAAATGCCTGTCGGAAACTACATCTGAAATGCCTATCAGCACCTATATTTGAAATGCCTATCGGCAACCATATCTGGAATGCCTATCGGCGCCTATATTTGAAATGCCTATCGGCTTCTATATCTGAAATACCTATCGGCGCCTATTTTTAAAATGCCAATCGGCAACTATATCTGAAGTGCCTATCGGCACCTATATCTGAAGTGCCTATCGGCACCTATAACTGAAATGCCTATCGGCACCTATTTTTGAAATGCCTATCGAAAACTACATCTGAAATGCCTATCAGCACCTATATTTGAAATGCCTATCGGCAACCACATCAGAAATGCCTATCAGCACCTATATCTGAAATGCCTTTCGGCATTTATATCTGAAATGCCTTTCGGCATTAATATCTGAAATGCCGGTCGACACCTATATTTGAAATGCCTATCGGCACATATATTTTAAATGCCTATTGGCAACTATATCTGATATGCCTATCGGCACCTATATCTGAAATGCCTATCGGCACCTATTTTTGAAATGCCTATCGGAAACTACATCTAAAATGCCTATCGGCACCTATTTTTAAAATGCCAATCGGTAAGTATATCTGAAATGCCTATCGGCACCTATATCTGAAATGCCTATCGGAACCTATTTTTTAAATGCCTATCGGAAACTACATCTGAAATGACTATCAGCACCTATATTTGAAATGCCTATCGGCAACCATATCTGAAATGCCTATCCACACCTATATTTGAAATACCTATCGGCTTCTATATCTGAAATGCCTATCGGCACCTATTTTTTAAATGCCAATCGGCAACTATATCTGAAACGCCTATCGGCACCTATATCTGAAATGCCTATCGGTACCTATTTTTGAAATGCCTATTGGAAACTACATCTGAAATGCCTATCAGCACCTATATTTGAAATGCCTATCGGCAACCATATCTGGAATGCCTATCGGCGCCTTTATTTGAAATGCCTATCGGCTTCTATATCTGAAATGCCTATCGGCACCTATTTTAAAAATGCCAATCGGCATTTATATCTGAAATGCCTATCGGCACCTATATCTGAAATGCCTATCGGCACCTACTTTTGAAATGCCTATCGAAAACTTCATCTGAAATGCCTATCAGCACCTATATTTGAAATGCCTATCGGCAACCACATCAGAAATGCCTAACGGCACCTATATCTGAAATGCCTTTCGGCATTTATATCTGAAATGCCGGTCGACACCTATATTTGAAATGCCTATCGGCACATATATTTTAAATGCCTATCGGCAACTATATCTGATATGCCTATCGGCACCTATATTTGAAATGCCTATCGGCACCTATTTTTGAAATGCCTATCGGAAACTACATCTAAAATGCCTATCGGCACCTATTTTTAAAATGCCAATCGGTAAGTATATCTGAAATGCCTATCGGCACCTATATCTGAAATGCCTATCGGAACTTATTTTTGAAATGCCTATCGGAAACTACATCTGAAATGACTATCAGCACCTATATTTGAAATGCCTATCGGCAACCATATCTGAAATGCCTATCCACACCTATATTTGAAATACCTATCGGCTTCTATATCTGAAATGCCTATCGGCACCTATATCTGAAATGCCTATCGGCACCTATTTTTGAAATGCCAATCTTTAAGTATATCTGAAATGCCTATCGGCACCTATATCTAAAATGCCTATCGGAACCTATTTTTGAAATGCCTATCGGAAACTACATCTGAAATGACTATCAGCACCTATATTTGAAATGCCTATCGGCAACCATATCTGAAATGCCTATCTACACCTATATTTGAAATACCTATCGGCTTCTATATCTAAAATGCCTATCGGCACCTATTTTTAAAATGCCAATCGGTAAGTATACCTGAAATGCCTATCGGCACCTATATCTAAAATGCCTATCGGAACCTATTTTTGAAATGCCTATCGGAAACTACATCTGAAATGACTATCAGCACCTATATTTGAAATGCCTATCGGCAACCATATCTGAAATGCCTATCTACACCTATATTTGAAATACCTATCGGCTTCTATATCTAAAATGCCTATCGGCACCTATTTTTAAAATGCCAATCGGACACTACATCTGAAATGCCTATTGGCTTATATATCTGAAATGCCTATCGGCACCTATTTTTAAAATGCCAATCGGCAACTATATCTGAAATGCCAATCGGCACCTATATCTGAAATGCCTATAAACACCTATTTTTAAAATGCCAATTGGCAACTATATCTGAAATGCCTATCGGCACCTATATCTGAAATGCCTATCGACACCTATTTTTAAAATACCAATTGGCAACTATATCTGAAATGCCTATCGGCAACTATATCTGATATGCCTATCGGCACCTATCGGCACCTATTTTTGAAATGCCTATCGGAATCTACATCTAAAATGCCTATCGGCACCTATTTTTAAAATGCCAATCGGAAAGTATATCTGAAAAGCCTATAGGCACCTATAATTGAAATGCCTATCGGAACCTATTTTTGAAATGCCTATCGGAAACAACATCTGAAATGACTATCAGCACCTATATTTGAAATGCCTATCGGCAACCATATCTGAAATGCCTATCCACACCTGTATTTGAAATACCTATCGGCTTCTATATCTAAAATGCCTATCGGCACCTATTTTTAAAATGCCAATCGGCAACTATATCTGAAATGCCTATCGGCACCTATATCTGAAATGCCTATCGGCACCAACTTTTGAAATGCCTATCGGTAACTCCATCTGAAATGCCTATCAGCACCTATATTTGAAATGCCTATCGGCAAACATATCTGGAATGCCTATCGGCACCTATATTTGAAATGCCTATCGGGTTCTATATCTGAAATGCCTATCGACACCTATTTTTAAAATGCCAATTAACAACTATATCTGAAATGCCTATCGGCACCTATATCTGAAATGCCTTTCGGTACCTATTTTTAAAATGCCTATCGGAAACTACATCTGAAATGATTATCAGCACTTATATTTGAAATCCTATCGGCAACCATATCTGGAATGCCTATCGGCACCTATATTTGAAATGCCTATCGGCTTCTATATCTGAAATGCCTATCGGCACCTATTTTTAAAATACCAATCGGCAACTATATCTGAAATGCCTATCGGCACCTATATCTGAAATGCCTGTCGGCATATATTTTTGAAATGCCTTTCGGAAACTACATCTGGAATGCCTATCTGCTCCTATATTTGAAATGCCTATCGGCAACCATATCTGAAATGCCTATCGACACCTATATTTGAAATACCTATCGGCTTCTATATCTGAAATGCCTATCGACACCTGTTTTTAAAATGCCAATCGGCAACTATATCTGAAATGCCTATCGGCACCTATATCCGAAATGCCTATCGGCATCAATTTTTGAAATGCCTATCGGAAACTACATCTGAAATGCCTATCAGCACCTATATTTGAAATGCTTATCGGCAACCATATCTGAAATGCCTATCGACACCTATATTTGAAATCCCTATCGGCTTCTATATCTGAAATGCCTATCGGCACCTATTTTTAAAATGCCAATCGGCATTTATATCTGAAGTGCCTATCGGCACCTATATCTGAAATGCCTATCGGCACCTATTTTTGAAATGCCTATCGAAAACTACATCTGAAATGCCTATCAGCACCTATATTTGAAATGCCTATCGGCAACCACATCAGAAATGCCTATCGGCAACCACATCAGAAATGCCTATCGGCACCTATATCTGAAATGCCTTTCGGCATTTATATCTGAAATGCCGGTCGACACCTATATTTGAAATGCCTATCGGCACTTTTATTTTAAATGCCTATCGGCAACTATATCTGATAAGCCTATCGGCACCTATATCTGAAATGCCTATCGGCACCTATTTTTGAAATGCCAATCTTTAAGTATATCTGAAATGCCTATCGGCGCCTATATCTAAAATGCCTATCGGAACGTATTTTTGAAATGCCTATCGGAAACTACATCTGAAATGACTATCAGCACCTATATTTGAAATGCCTATCGGCAACCATATCTGAAATGCCTATCCACACCTATATTTGAAATACCTATCGGCTTCTATATCTAAAATGCCTATCGGCACCTATTTTTAAAATGCCAATCGGCAACTACATCTGAAATGCCTATCGGCTCATATATCTGAAATGCCTATCGGCACCTATTTTTAAAATGCCAATCGGCAACTATATCTAAAATGCCAATCGGCACCTATATCTGAAATGCCTATCGGCACCTATTTTTGAAATGCCTATCGGAAACTACATCTGAAATGCCTATCAGCACCTATATTTGAAATGCCTATTGGCAACCATATCTGAAATGCCTATCGACACCTATATTTAAAAATCCCTATCGGCTTCTATATCTGAAATGCCTATCGGCACCTATTTTTAAAATGCCAATCGGCAACTATATCTGAAATGCCAATCGGCACCTATATCTGAAATGCCTATCGACACCTATTTTTAAAATGCCAATTGGCAACTATATCTGAAATGCCTATCGGCACCAATAACTGAAATGCCTATCGATACCTATTTTTGAAATGCCTATCGGAAACTACATCTGAAATGATTATCAGCACTTATATTTGAAAAGCCTATCGGCAACCATATCTGGAATGCCTATCGGCACCTATATTTGAAATGCCTATCGGCTTCTATATCTGAAATGCCTATCGGCACCTATTTTTAAAATACCAATCGGCAACTATATCTGAAATGCCTATCGGCACCTATATCTGAAATGCCTATCGGCACCTATTTTTGAAATGCCTATCGGAAACTCCATCTGAAATGCCTATCAGCACCTATATTTGAAATGCCTATCGGCAACCATATCTGGAATGCCTATCGGCACCTATATTTGAAATGCCTATCGGCAACCATATCTGGAATGCCTATCGGCACCTATATTTGAAATGCCTATCGGCTTCTATATCTGAAATGCCTTTCGACACCTAAATTTAAAATGCCAATCGGCAACTATATCTGAAATGCCTAACAGCACCTATATCTGAAATGCCTATCGGCACCTATTTTTGAAATGCCTATCGGAAACTCCATCTTAAATGCCTATCAGCACCTATATTTGAAATGCCTATCGGCAACCATATCTGGAATGCCTATCGGCACCTATATTTGAAATGCCTATCGGCAACCATATCTGGAATGCCTATCGGCACCTATATTTGAAATGCCTATCGGCTTCTATATCTGAAATGCCTGTCGACACCTAATTTTAAAATGCCAATCGGCAACTATATCTAAAATGCCTATCGGCACCTATATCTGAAATGCCTATCGGCACCTATTTTTGAAATGCCTATCGGAAACTACATCTGAAATGCCTATCAGCACCTTTATTTGAAATGCTTATCGGCAACCATATCTGAAATAGCTATCGACACCTATATTTGAAATCCCTATCGGCTTCTATATCTGAAATGCCTATCGGCACCTATTTTTAAAATGCCAATCGGCAACTATATCTAAAATGCCAATCGGCACCTATATCTGGAATGCCTATCGGCACTTATATTTGAAATGCCTATCGGCAACCATATCTGGAATGCCTATCGGCACCTATAATTGAAATGCCTATCGGCTTCTATATCTAAAATGCCTATCGGCACCTATTTTTAAAATGCCAATCGGCAACTATATCTGAAGTGCCTATCGGCACCTATATCTCAAATGCCTATCGGCACCTATTTTTGAAATGGCTATCGAAAACTACATCTGAAATGCCTATCAGCATTTATATTTGAAATGCCTATCGGCAACCACATCAGAAATGCCTATCGGCACCTATATCTGAAATTCCCTACGGCATTTATATCTGAAATGCCGATCGACACCTATATTTGAAATGCCTATCGGCACCTATATTTTATATGCCTATCGGCAACTATATCTGATATGCCTATCGGCACCTATATCTGAAATGCCTATAGGCACCTATTTTTGAAATGCCTATCGGAAACTACATCTAAAATGCCTATCGGCACCTATTTTTAAAATGCCAATCGGCAACTATATCTGAAATGCTTATCGGCACCTATATCTGAAATGCCTATCGGCACCTATTTTTGAAATGCTTATCGGAAACTACATCTGAAATGCCTATCAGCACCTATATTTGAAATGCCTATCGGCAACTATATCTGGAATGCCTATCGGCACCTATATTTGAAATGCCTATCGGCTTCTATATCTGAAATGCCTATCGGCACCTATTTTTAAAATGCCAATCGGCAACTATATCTGAAATGCCTATCGGCACCTATATCTGAAGTGCCTATCGGCACCTATTTTTGAAATGCCTATCAGAAACATCATCTGAAATGTCTATCAGCACCTATATTTGAAATGCCTATCGGCAACCATATCTGGAATGCCTATCGGCAGATATATTTGAAATGTCTATCGGCTTCTATATCTTAAATGCTTATCGGCACCAATTTTTGAAATGCCTATCGGAAACTACATCTGAAATGCCTATCAGCACCTATATTTGAAATGCCTATCGGCAACCATATCTGGAATGCCATCGGATCCTATATTTGAAATGCCTATCGGCTTCTATATCTGAAATGCCTATCGGCACCTATTTTTAAAATGCCAATCGGCAACTCTATCTGAAATGCCTATCGGCACCTATATCTTAAATGCCTATCGGCACCTATTTTTGATAAGCCTATCGGAAACTACATCTGAAATGCCTATCAGCACCTTTATTTGAAATGCCTATCGGCAACCATATCTGGAATGCCTATCGCCACCTATATTTGAAATGCCTATCGGGTTCTATATCTGAATTGCCTATCGGCACCTATTTTTAAAAAGCCAATCGGCAACTATATCTGAAGTGCCTATCGGCACCTATATCTGAAATGCCTATCGGCACCTATTTTTGAAATGCCTATCGAAAACTACATCTGAAATGCCTATCAGCACCTATATATGAAATGCCTATCGGCAACCACATCAGAAATGCCTATCGACACCTATATCTGAAATGCCTTTCGGAATTTATATCTGAAATGCCTATCGACACCTATATTTGAAATGCCTACCGGCACCTATATTTTAATGCCTATCGGCAACTATATCTGATATGCCTATCGGCACCTATATCTGAAATGCCTATCGGCACCTATTTTTGAAATGCCTATCGGAAACTACATCTGAAATGCCTATCAGCACCTATATTTGAAATGCCTATCGGCAACCATATCTGGAATGCCATCGGATCCTATATTTGAAATGCCTATCGGCTTCTATATCTAAAATGCCTATCGGCACCTATTTTTAAAATTCTAATCGGCAACTATATCTGAAATGCCTATCGGCACCTATATCTGAAATGCCTATCGGCACCTATTTTTGAAATGCCTATCTGAAACTACATCTGAAATGCCTATCAGCACCTATATTTGAAATGCCTATCGGCAACCATATCTGAAATGCCTATCGACACCTATATTTGAAATCCCTATCGGCTTCTATATCTGAAATGCCTATCGGCACCTATTTTTAAAATGCCAATCGGCATTTATATCTGAAGTGCCTATCGGCACCTATATCTGAAATGCCTATCGGCACCTATTTTTGAAATGCCTATCGAAAACTACATCTGAAATGCCTATCAGCACCTATATTTGAAATGCCTATCGGCAACCACATCAGAAATGCCTATCGGCAACCACATCAGAAATGCCTATCGGCACCTATATCTGAAATGCCTTTCGGCATTTATATCTGAAATGCCGGTCGACACCTATATTTGAAATGCCTATCGGCACTTTTATTTTAAATGCCTATCGGCAACTATATCTGATAAGCCTATCGGCACCTATATCTGAAATGCCTATCGGCACCTATTTTTGAAATGCCAATCTTTAAGTATATCTGAAATGCCTATCGGCGCCTATATCTAAAATGCCTATCGGAACGTATTTTTGAAATGCCTATCGGAAACTACATCTGAAATGACTATCAGCACCTATATTTGAAATGCCTATCGGCAACCATATCTGAAATGCCTATCCACACCTATATTTGAAATACCTATCGGCTTCTATATCTAAAATGCCTATCGGCACCTATTTTTAAAATGCCAATCGGCAACTACATCTGAAATGCCTATCGGCTCATATATCTGAAATGCCTATCGGCACCTATTTTTAAAATGCCAATCGGCAACTATATCTAAAATGCCAATCGGCACCTATATCTGAAATGCCTATCGGCACCTATTTTTGAAATGCCTATCGGAAACTACATCTGAAATGCCTATCAGCACCTATATTTGAAATGCCTATTGGCAACCATATCTGAAATGCCTATCGACACCTATATTTAAAAATCCCTATCGGCTTCTATATCTGAAATGCCTATCGGCACCTATTTTTAAAATGCCAATCGGCAACTATATCTGAAATGCCAATCGGCACCTATATCTGAAATGCCTATCGACACCTATTTTTAAAATGCCAATTGGCAACTATATCTGAAATGCCTATCGGCACCAATAACTGAAATGCCTATCGGTACCTATTTTTGAAATGCCTATCGGAAACTACATCTGAAATGATTATCAGCACTTATATTTGAAAAGCCTATCGGCAACCATATCTGGAATGCCTATCGGCACCTATATTTGAAATGCCTATCGGCTTCTATATCTGAAATGCCTATCGGCACCTATTTTTAAAATACCAATCGGCAACTATATCTGAAATGCCTATCGGCACCTATATCTGAAATGCCTATCGGCACCTATTTTTGAAATGCCTATCGGAAACTCCATCTGAAATGCCTATCAGCACCTATATTTGAAATGCCTATCGGCAACCATATCTGGAATGCCTATCGGCACCTATATTTGAAATGCCTATCGGCAACCATATCTGGAATGCCTATCGGCACCTATATTTGAAATGCCTATCGGCTTCTATATCTGAAATGCCTTTCGACACCTAAATTTAAAATGCCAATCGGCAACTATATCTGAAATGCCTAACGGCACCTATATCTGAAATGCCTATCGGCACCTATTTTTGAAATGCCTATCGGAAACTCCTACTGAAATGCCTATCAGCACCTATATTTGAAATGCCTATCGGCAACCATATCTGGAATGCCTATCGGCACCTATATTTGAAATGCCTATCGGCAACCATATCTGAAATGCCTATCGGCACCTATATTTGAAATGCCTATCGGCTTCTATATCTGAAATGCCTGTCGACACCTAATTTTAAAATGCCAATCGGCAACTATATCTAAAATGCCTATCGGCACCTATATCTGAAATGCCTATCGGCACCTATTTTTGAAATGCCTATCGGAAACTACATCTGAAATGCCTATCAGCACCTTTATTTGAAATGCTTATCGGCAACCATATCTGAAATAGCTATCGACACCTATATTTGAAATCCCTATCGGCTTCTTTATCTGAAATGCCTATCGGCACCTATTTTTAAAATGCCAATCGGCAACTATATCTAAAATGCCAATCGGCTCCTATATCTGGAATGCCTATCGGCACTTATATTTGAAATGCCTATCGGCAACCATATCTGGAATGCCTATCGGCACCTATAATTGAAATGCCTATCGGCTTCTATATCTAAAATGCCTATCGGCACCTATTTTTAAAATGCCAATCGGCAACTATATCTGAAGTGCCTATCGGCACCTATATCTCAAATGCCTATCGGCACCTATTTTTGAAATGGCTATCGAAAACTACATCTGAAATGCCTATCAGCATTTATATTTGAAATGCCTATCGGCAACCACATCAGAAATGCCTATCGGCACCTATATCTGAAATTCCCTACGGCCTTTATATCTGAAATGCCGATCGACACCTATATTTGAAATGCCTATCGGCACCTATATTTTATATGCCTATCGGCAACTATATCTGATATGCCTATCGGCACCTATATCTGAAATGCCTATAGGCACCTATTTTTGAAATGCCTATCGGAAACTACATCTAAAATGCCTATCGGCACCTATTTTTAAAATGCCAATCGGCAACTATATCTGAAATGCTTATCGGCACCTATATCTGAAATGCCTATCGGCACCTATTTTTGAAATGCTTATCGGAAACTACATCTGAAATGCCTATCAGCACCTATATTTGAAATGCCTATCGGCAACCATATCTGGAATGCCTATCGGCACCTATATTTGAAATGCCTATCGGCTTCTATATCTGAAATGCCTATCGGCACCTATTTTTAAAATGCCAATCGGCAACTATATCTGAAATGCCTATCGGCACCTATATCTGAAGTGCCTATCGGCACCTATTTTTGAAATGCCTATCAGAAACATCATCTGAAATGCCTATCAGCACCTATATTTGAAATGCCTATCGGCAACCATATCTGGAATGCCTATCGGCAGATATATTTGAAATGTCTATCGGCTTCTATATCTTAAATGCCTATCGGCACCTATTTTTAAAATGCCAATCGGCAACTATATCTGAAATGCCTATCGGCACCTATATCTGAAATGCCTATCGGCACCAATTTTTGAAATGCCTATCGGAAACTACATCTAAAATGCCTATCAGCACCTATATTTGAAATGCCTATCGGCAACCATATCTGGAATGCCATCGGATCCTATATTTGAAATGCCTATCGGCTTCTATATCTGAAATGCCTATCGGCACCTATTTTTAAAATGCCAATCGGCAACTCTATCTGAAATGCCTATCGGCACCTATATCTTAAATGCCTATCGGCACCTATTTTTGAAAAGCCTATCGGAAACTACATCTGAAATGCCTATCAGCACCTTTATTTGAAATGCCTATCGGCAACCATATCTGGAATGCCTATCGCCACCTATATTTGAAATGCCTATCGGGTTCTATATCTGAATTGCCTATCGGCACCTATTTTTAAAAAGCCAATCGGCAACTATATCTGAAGTGCCTATCGGCACCTATATCTGAAATGCCTATCGGCACCTATTTTTGAAATGCCTATCGAAAACTACATCTGAAATGCCTATCAGCACCTATATATGAAATGCCTATCGGCAAACACATCAGAAATGCCTATCGACACCTATATCTGAAATGCCTTTCGGAATTTATATCTGAAATGCCTATCGACACCTATATTTGAAATGCCTACCGGCACCTATATTTTAATGCCTATCGGCAACTATATCTGATATGCCTATCGGCACCTATATCTGAAATGCCTATCGGCACCTATTTTTGAAATGCCTATCGGAAACTACATCTGAAATGCCTATCAGCACCTATATTTGAAATGCCTATCGGCAACCATATCTGGAATGCCATCGGATCCTATATTTGAAATGCCTATCGGCTTCTATATCTAAAATGCCTATCGGCACCTATTTTTAAAATTCTAATCGGCAACTATATCTGAAATGCCTATCGGCACCTATATCTGAAATGCCTATCGGCACCTATTTTTGAAATGCCTATCTGAAACTACATCTGAAATGCCTATCAGCACCTATATTTGAAATGCCTATCGGCAACCATATCTGAAATGCCTATCGACACCTATATTTGAAATACCTAACGGCTTCTATATCTGAAATGCCTATCGGCACCTATTTTTAAAATGCCAATCGGCAACTATATCTGAAATGCCTATTGGCACCTATATCTAAAATGCCTATCGGCACCAATTTTTGAAATGCCTTTCGGAAACTACATCTGAAATGCCTATCAGCACCTATATTTGAAATGCCTATCGGCACCTATTTTTAAAATGCCAATCGGCAACTATATCTGAAATGATTATCGGCATCTATATCTGAAATGCCTATCAGCACCTATTTTTGAAATGCCTATCGGAAACTACATCTAAAATGCCTATCGGCTTCTATTTTTAAAATTCTAATCGGTAACTATATCTGAAATGCCTATCGGCACCTATATCTGAAATTCCTATCGGCACCTATTTTTGAAATGCCTATCGGAAACTACATCTGAAATGCCTATCAGCACCTATATTTGAAATGCCTATCGGCAACCATATCTGAAATGCCTATCCACACCTATATTTGAAATACCTATCGGCTTCTATATCTAAAATGCCTATTGGCACCTATTTTTAAAATGCCAATCGGCAACTACATCTGAAATGCCTATCGGCACCTATATCTGAAATGCCTATCGGTACCTATTTTTGAAATGCCTATCGGAAACTACATCTGAAATGATTATCAGCACTTATATTTGAAATGCCTATCGGCAACCATATCTGGAATGCCTATCGGCACCTATATTTGAAATGCCTATCGGCTTCTATATCTGAAATGCCTATCGGCACCTATTTTTAAAATACCAATCGGCAACTATATCTGAAATGCCTATCGGCACCTATATCTGAAATGCCTATCGGCACCTATTTTTGAAATGCCTATCGGAAACTCCATCTGAAATGCCTATCAGCACCTATATTTAAATGCCTATCGGCAACCATATCTGGAATGCCTATCGGCACCTATATTTGAAATGCCTATCGGCAACCATATCTGGAATACCTATCAGCACCTATATTTGAAATGCCTATCGGCTTCTATATCTAAAATGCCTATCGACACCTATTTTTAAAATGCCAATCGGCAACTATTTCTGAAATGCCTATCGGCACCTATATCTGAAATGCCTATCGGCACCTATTTTTGAAATGCCTATCGGAAACTACATCTGAAATGCCTATCAGCACCTTTATTTGAAATGCTTATCGGCAACCATATCTGAAATAGCTATCGACACCTATATTTGAAATCCCTATCGGCGTCTATATCTGAAATGCCTATCAGCACCTATTTTTAAAATGCCAATCGGCAACTATATCTGAAATGCCAATCGGCACCTATATCTGAAATGCCTATCGGCACCTATTTTTGAAATGCCTATCGGAAACTACATCTGAAATGCCTATCAGCACCTATATTTGAAATGCCTATCGGCAACCATATCTGGAATGCCTATCGGCGCCTATATTTGAAATGCCTATCGGCTTCTATATCTAAAATGCCTATCGGCACCTATTTTTAAAATGCCAATCGGCAACTATATCTGAAGTGCCTATCTGCACCTATATCTCAAATGCCTATCGGCACCTATTTTTGAAATGCCTATCGAAAACTACATCTGAAATGCCTATCAGCATTTATATTTGAAATGCCTATCGGCAACCACATCAGAAATGCCTATCGGCCTCTATAACTGAAATGCCCTACGGCATTTATATCTGAAATGCCGATCGACACCTATATTTGAAATGCCTATCGGCACCTATATTTTAAATGCCTATCGGCAACTATTTCTGATATGCCTATCAGCACCTATATCTGAAATGCCTATCGGCACCTATTTTTGAAATGCCTATCGGAAACTACATCTAAAATGCCTATCGGCACCTATTTTTAAAATGCCAATCGGAATGTATATCTGAAATGCCTATCGGCACCTATAATTTAAATGCCTATCGGAACCTATTTTTTAAATGCCTATCGGAAACAACATCTGAAATGACTATCAGCACCTATATTTGAAATGCCTATCGGCAACCATATCTGAAATGCCTATCTACACCTGTATTTGAAATACCTATCGGCTTCTATATCTAAAATGCCTATCGGCACCTATTTTTAAAAAGCTAATCGGCAACTATATCTGAAATGCCTATCGGCACCTATATCTGAAATTCCTATCGGCACCAACTTTTGATATGCCTATCGGAAACTCCATCTGAAATGCCTATCAGCACCTATATTTGAAATGCCTATCGGCAACCATATCTGGAATGCCTATCAGCACCTATATTTGAAATGCCTATCGGGTTCTATATCTGAAATGCCTATCGACACCTATTTTTAAAATGCCAATTGGCAACTATATCTGAAATGCCTATCAGCACCTATATCTGAAATGCCTATCGGTACCTATTTTTCAAATGCCTATCGGAAACTACATCTGAAATGATTATCAGCACTTATATTTGAAATGCCTATCGGCAACCATATCTGGAATGCCTATCGGCACCTATATTTGAAATGCCTATCGGCTTCTATATCTGAAATGCCTATCGGCACTTATGAGTAAAATACCAATCGGCAACTATATCTGAAATGCCTATCGGCACCTATATCTAAAATGCCTATCGGCATATATTTTTGAAATGCCTTTCGGAAACTACATCTGAAATGCCTATCTGCTCCTATATTTAAAATGCCTATCGGCAACCATATCTGAAATGCCTATCGACACCTATATTTGAAATACCTATCGGCTTCTATATCTGAAATGCCTATCGGCACCTGTTTTTAAAATGCCAATCGGCAACTATATCTGAAATGCCTATCGGCACCTATATCCGAAATGCCTATCGGCATCAATTTTTGAAATGCCTATCGGAAACTACATCTAAAATGCCTATCAGCACCTATATTTGAAATGCCTATCGGCAACTATATCTGCAATGCCTATCGGCACCTATATTTGAAATGCCTATCGGCTTCTATATCTGAAGTACCTATCGGCACCTATTTTTTAAATGCCAATTGGCAACTATATCTGAAATGACTATCGGCACCTATATCTGAAATGCCTATCGGCACCTATTTTTGAAATGCCTATCGAAAACTACATCTGAAATGCCTATCAGCACCTATATTTGAAATGCCTATCGGAAACTACATCTGAAATGCCTATCAGCACCTATATTTGAAATGCCTATCGGCAACCATATCTGGAATGCCTATCGGCACCTATATTTGAAATGCCTATCGGCTATCGGCTTCTATATCTGAAATGCCTATCGGCACCTATTTTTAAAATGCCAATCGGCAACTATATCTGAAATGCCTATCGGCACCTATATCTGAAATGCCTATCGGCACCTATTTTTGAAATGCCTATCGGAAACTACATCTGAAATGCCTATCAGCACCTATATTTGAAATGCCTATCAGCAACCATATCTGAAATGCCTATCGACACCTATATTTGAAATACCTATCGGCTTCTATATTTGAAATGCCTATCGGTACCTATTTTTAAAATGCCAATCGGTAACTATATCTGAAATGCCTATCGGCACCTATATCTGAAATGCCTATCGGCACCATTTTTTGAAATGCCTATCGGAAACTACATCCGGAATGCCTATCAGCACCTATATTTGAAATGCCTATCGGCAACCATATCTGGAATGCTTATCAGCACCTATATTTGAAATGCCTATCGGCTTCTATATCTGAAATGCCTATCGACACCAATTTTTGAAATGCCTATCGGAAACTACATCTCAAATGCCTATCAGCTCCTATATTTGAAATGCCTATCGGCAACCATATCTGGAATGCTCATCGGCACCTATATTTGAAATGCCTATCGGCTTATATATCTGAAATGCCTATCGGCACCTATTTTTAAAATGCCAATCGGCAACTATATCTGAAGTGCCTATCGGCACCTATATCTCAAATGCCTATCGGCACCTATTTTTGAAATGCCTATCGAAAACTACATCTGAAATGCCTATCAGCATTTATATTTGAAATGCCTATCGGCAACCACATCAGAAATGCCTATCGGCACCTATATCTGAAATGCCCTACGGCATTTATATCTGAAATGCCGATCGACACCTATATTTGAAATTCCTATCGGCACCTATATTTTAAATCCCTATCGGCGCCTATTTTTAAAATGCCAATCGGCAACTATATCTGAAGTGCCTATCGGCACCTATATCTGAAATGCCTATCGGCACCTATAATTGAAATGCCTATCGGAACCTATTTTTGAAATGCCTATCAGAAACAACATCTGAAATGACTATCAGCACCTATATTTGAAATGCCTATCGGCAACCATATCTGAAATGCCTATCCACACCTGTATTTGAAATACCTATCGGCTTCTATATCTAAAATGCCTATCGGCACCTATTTTTAAAATGCCAATCGGCAACTATATCTGAAATGCCTATCGGCACCTATATCTGAAATGCCTATCGGCACCTATTTTTGAAATGCCTATCGGAAACTACATCTGAAATGATTAACAGCACTTATGTTTGAAATGCCTATCGGCAACCATATCTGGAATGCCTATCGGCACCTATATTTGAAATGCCTATCGGCTTCTATATCTGAAATGCCTATCGGAACCTATTTTTAAAATACCAATCGGCAACTATATCTGAAATGCCTATCGGCACCTATATCCGAAATGCCTATCGGCATCAATTTTTGAAATGCCTATCGGAAACAACATCTGAAATGCCTATCAGCACCTATATTTGAAATGCCTATCAGCAACCATATCTGAAATGCCTATCGACGCCTATATTTGAAATACCTATCGGCTTCTATATCTGAAATGCCTATCGGTACCTATTTTTAAAATGCCAATCGGTAACTATATCTGAAATGCCTATCGGCACCTATATCTGAAATGCCTATCGGCACCATTTTTTGAAATGCCTATCGGAAACTACATCCGGAATGCCTATCAGCACCTATATTTGAAATGCCTATCGGCAACCATATCTGGAATGCCTATCGGCACCTATATTTGAAATGCCTATCGGCTTCTATATCTGAAATGCCTATCGACACCAATTTTTGAAATGCCTATCGGAAACTACATCTGAAATGCCTAACAGCACCTATATTTGAAATGCCTATCGGCAACCATATCTGGAATGCTCATCGGCACCTATATTTGAAATGCCTATCGGCTTATATATCTGAAATGCCTATCGGCACCTATTTTTAAAATGCCAATCGGCAACTATATCTGAAATGCCTATCGGCACCTATTTTTGAAATGCCTATCGGAAACTACATCTGAAATGCCTATCAGCACCTATATTTGAAATGCCTATCGGCAACCATATCTGGCATGCCTATCGGCGCCTTTATTTGAAATGCCTATCGGCTTCTATATCTGAAATGCCTATCGGCACCTATTTTTAAAATGCCAATCGGTAACTATATCTGAAATGCCTATCGGCATCTATATCTGAAATGCCTATCGGCACCATTTTTTGAAATGTCTATCGGAAACTACATCCGGAATGCCTATCAGCACCTATATTTGAAATGCCTATCGGCAACCATATCTGGAATGCCTATCGGCACCTATATTTGAAATGCCTATCGGCTTCTATATCTGAAATGCCTATCGACACCTATTTTTAAAATGCCAATCGGCAACTATATCTGAAATGCCAATCGGCACCTATATATGAAATGCCTATCGGCACCTATTTTTGAAATGCCTATCGGAAACTACATCTGAAATGCCTATCAGCACCTATATTTGAAATGCTTATCGGCAACCATATCTGGAATGCCTATCGGCGCCTATATTTGAAATGCCTATCGGCTTCTATATCTGAAATGCCTATCGGCACCTATTTTTAAAATGTCAATCGGCATTTATATCTGAAGTGCCTATCGGCACCTATATCTGAAATGCCTATCGGCACCTATTTTTGAAATGCCTATCGAAAACTACATCTGTAATGCCTATCAGCACCTATATTTGAAATGCCTATCGGCAACCACATCAGAAATGCCTATCGGCACCTATATCTGAAATGCCTTTCGGCATTTATATCTGAAATGCCGATCGACACCTATATTTGAAATGCCTATCGGCACTTTTATTTTAAATGCCTATCGGCAACTATATCTAATAAGCCTATCGGCACCTATATCTGAAATGCCTATCGGCACCTATTTTTGAAATGCCAATCTTTAAGTATATCTGAAATGCCTATCGGCACCTATATCTAAAATGCCTATCGGAACATATTTTTAAAATGCCTATCGCAAACTACATCTGAAATGACTATCAGCACCTATATTTGAAATGCCTATCGGCAACCATATCTGAAATGCCTATCCACACCTATATTTGAAATACCTATCGGCTTCTATATCTAAAATGCCTATCGGCACCTATTTTTAAAATGCCAATCGGTAAGTATATCTGAAATGCCTATCGGCACCTATATCTAAAATGCCTATCGGAACCTATTTTTGAAATGCCTATCGGAAACTACATCTGAAATGACTATCAGCACCTATATTTGAAATGCCTATCGGCAACCATATCTGAAATGCCTATCCACACCTATATTTGAAATACCTATCGGCTTCTATATCTAAAATGCCTATTGGCACCTATTTTTAAAATGCCAATCGGCAACTACATCTGAAATACCTATCGGCTTATACATCTGAAATGCCTATCGGCACCTATTTTTAAAATGCCAATCGGCAACTATATCTGAAATGCCAATCGGCACCTATATCTGAAATGCCTATCGACACCTATTTTTAAAATGCCAATTGGCAACTATATCTGAAATGCCTATCGGCACGTATATCTGAAATGCCTATCGACACCTATTTTTAAAATGCCAATTGGAAACTATATCTGAAATGCCTATCGGCACCTATATCTGAAATGCCTATCGGTACCTATTTTTGAAATGCCTATCGGAAACTACATCTGAAATGATTATCAGCACTTATATTTGAAATGCCTATCGGCAACCTTATCTGAAATGCCTATCGGAACCTATATTTGAAATATCTATCGGCTTCTATATCTGAAATGCCTATCGACACCAATTTTTGAAATGCCTATCGGAAACTACATCTGAAATGCCAATCAGCACCTATATTTGAAATGCCTATCAGCAACCATATCTGGAATGCTCATCGGCACCTATATTTGAAATGCCTATCGGCTTAATATCTGAAATGCCTATCGGCACCTATTTTTAAAATGCCAATCGGCAACTATATCTGAAATGCCCTACGGCATTTATATCTGAAATGCCGATCGACACCTATATTTGAAATGCCTATTGGCACCTATATTTTAAATGCCTATCGGCAACTATATCTGATATGCCTATCGGCACCTATATCTGAAATGCCTATCGGCACCTATTTTTGAAATGCCTATCGAAAACTACATCTGAAATGCCCATCAGCACCTATATTTGAAATGCCTATCGGAAACTACATCTGAAATGCCTATCAGCACCTATATTTGAAATGCCTATCGGCAACCATATCTGGAATGCCTATCGGCACCTATATTTGAAATGCCTATCGGCTTCTATATCTAAAATGCCTATCGGCACCTATTTTTAAAATGCCAATCGGCAGTTATATCTGAAATGCCTATCGGCACCTATATCTGAAATGCCTATCGGCACCTATTTTTGAAATGCCTATCGGAAACTACATCTGAAATGATTAACAGCACTTATGTTTGAAATGCCTATCGGCAACCATATCTGGAATGCCTATCCGCACCTATATTTGAAATGCCTATCGGCTTCTATATCTGAAATGCCTATCGGAACCTATTTTTAAAATACCAATCGGCAACTATATCTGAAATGCCTATCGGCACCTATATCCGAAATGCCTATCGGCATCAATTTTTGAAATGCCTATCGGAAACTACATCTGAAATGCCTATCAGCACCTATATTTGAAATGCCTATCAGCAACCATATCTGAAATGCCTATCGACGCCTATATTTGAAATACCTATCGGCTTCTATATCTGAAATGCCTATCGGTACCTATTTTTAAAATGCCAATCGGTAACTATATCTGAAATGCCTATCGGCACCTATATCTGAAATGCCTATCGGCACCATTTTTTGAAATGCCTATCGGAAACTACATCCGGAATGCCTATCAGCACCTATATTTGAAATGCCTATCGGCAACCATATCTGGAATGCCTATCGGCACCTATATTTGAAATGCCTATCGGCTTCTATATCTGAAATGCCTATCGACACCAATTTTTGAAATGCCTATCGGAAACTACATCTGAAATGCCTAACAGCACCTATATTTGAAAAGCCTATCGGCACCTATTTTTGAAATGCCTATCGAAAACTACATCTGAAATGCCTATCAGCACCTATATTTGAAATGCTTATCGGCAACCATATCTGGAATGCCTATCGGCGCCTATATTTGAAATGCCTATCGGCTTCTATATCTGAAATGCCTATCGGCACCTATTTTTAAAATGCCAATCGGCATTTATATCTGAAGTGCCTATCGGCACCTATATCTGAAATGCCTATCGGCACCTATTTTTGAAATGCCTATCGAAAACTACATCTGTAATGCCTATCAGCACCTATATTTGAAATGCCTATCGGCAACCACATCAGAAATGCCTATCGGCACCTATATCTGAAATGCCTTTCAGCATTTATATCTGAAATGCCGATCGACACCTATATTTGAAATGCCTATCGGCACTTTTATTTTAAATGCCTATCGGCAACTATATCTAATAAGCCTATCGGCACCTATATCTGAAATGCCTATCGGCACCTATTTTTGAAATGCCAATCTTTAAGTATATCTGAAATGCCTATCGGCACCTATATCTAAAATGCCTATCGGAACATATTTTTAAAATGCCTATCGCAAACTACATCTGAAATGACTATCAGCACCTATATTTGAAATGCCTATCGGCAACCATATCTGAAATGCCTATCCACACCTATATTTGAAATACCTATCGGCTTCTATATCTAAAATGCCTATCGGCACCTATTTTTAAAATGCCAATCGGTAAGTATATCTGAAATGCCTATCGGCACCTATATCTAAAATGCCTATCGGAACCTATTTTTGAAATGCCTATCGGAAACTACATCTGAAATGACTATCAGCACCTATATTTGAAATGCCTATCGGCAACCATATCTGAAATGCCTATCCACACCTATATTTGAAATACCTATCGGCTTCTATATCTAAAATGCCTATTGGCACCTATTTTTAAAATGCCAATCGGCAACTACATCTGAAATGCCTATCGGCTTATACATCTGAAATGCCTATCGGCACCTATTTTTAAAATGCCAATCGGCAACTATATCTGAAATGCCAATCGGCACCTATATCTGAAATGCCTATCGACACCTATTTTTAAAATGCCAATTGGCAACTATATCTGAAATGCCTATCGGCACGTATATCTGAAATGCCTATCGACACCTATTTTTAAAATGCCAATTGGAAACTATATCTGAAATGCCTATCGGCACCTATATCTGAAATGCCTATCGGTACCTATTTTTGAAATGCCTATCGGAAACTACATCTGAAATGATTATCAGCACTTATATTTGAAATGCCTATCGGCAACCTTATCTGAAATGCCTATCGGAACCTATATTTGAAATATCTATCGGCTTCTATATCTGAAATGCCTATCGACACCAATTTTTGAAATGCCTATCGGAAACTACATCTGAAATGCCAATCAGCACCTATATTTGAAATGCCTATCAGCAACCATATCTGGAATGCTCATCGGCACCTATATTTGAAATGCCTATCGGCTTAATATCTGAAATGCCTATCGGCACCTATTTTTAAAATGCCAATCGGCAACTATATCTGAAATGCCCTACGGCATTTATATCTGAAATGCCGATCGACACCTATATTTGAAATGCCTATTGGCACCTATATTTTAAATGCCTATCGGCAACTATATCTGATATGCCTATCGGCACCTATATCTGAAATGCCTATCGGCACCTATTTTTGAAATGCCTATCGGAAACTACATCTAAAATGCCTATCGGCACCTATTTTTAAAATGCCAATCGGAAAGTATATCTGAAATGCTTATCGGCACCTATAATTGAAATGCCTATCGGAACCTATTTTTGAAATGCCTATCGAAAACAACATCTGAAATGACTATCATACCTATATTTGAAATGCCTATTGGCAACCATATCTGAAATGCCTATCCACACCTGTATTTGAAATACCTATCGGCTTCTATATCTAAAAAGCCTATCGGCAACTATTTTTAAAATGCCAATCGGCAACTATATCTGAAATGCCTATCGGCACCTATATCTGAAATGCCTATCGGCACCAACTTTTAAAATGCCTATCGGAAACTCCATCTGAAATGCCTATCAGCACCTATATTTGAAATGCCTATCGGCATCCATATCTGGAATGCCTATCGGCACCTATATTTGAAATGCCTATAGGGTTCTATATCTGAAATGCCTATCGACACCTATTTTTAAAATGCAAATTGGCAACTATATCTGAAATGCAAATCGGCACCTATATCTGAAATGCCTATCGGTACCTATTTTTGAAATGCCTATCGGAAACTACATCTGAAATGATTATCAGCACTTATATTAGAAATGCCTATCGGCAACCATATCTGGAATGCCTATCGGCACCTATATTTGAAATGCCTATCGGAAACTACATCTGAAATGCTTATTAGCACCTATATTTGAAATGCCTATCGGTAACCATATCTGGAATGCCTATCGGCACCTATATTTGAAATGCCTATCGGCTTCTATATCTGAAATGCCTATCGGCACCTATTTTTAAAATGCCAATCGGCAACTATATCCGAAATGCCTATCGGCTTCTATATCTGAAATGCCTATCGACACCAATTTTTGAAATGCCTATCGGAAACTACATTTGAAATGCCTTTCAGCACCTATATTTGGAATGCCTATCGGCAACCATATCTGGAATGCTCATCAGCACCTATATTTGAAATGCCTATCGGCTTATATATCTGAAATGCCTATCGGCACCTATTTTTAAAATGCCAATCGGCAACTATATCTGAAATGCCTATCGGCACCTATATCTGAAATGCCTATCGGCACCTATTTTTGAAATGCCTATCGAAAACTACATCTGAAATGCCTATCAGCACCTATATTTGAAATGCTTATCGGCAACCATATCTAAAATGCCTATCGACACCTATATTTAAAATCCCTATCGGCTTCTATATCTGAAATGCCTATCGGCACCTCTTTTTAAAATGCCAATCGGCAACTATATCTGAAATGCCTATCGGCACCTATATCTAAAATGCCTATCGGCACCAATTTTTGAAATGCCTATCGGAAAGTACATCTGAAATGCCTATCAGCACCTATATTTGAAATGCCCATCGGCAACCATATCTGGAATGCTCATCGGCACCTATATTTGAAATGCCTATCGGCTTATATATCTGAAATGCCTATCGGCACCTATTTTTAAAATGCCAATCGGCAACTATATCTGAAATGCCTATCGGCACCTATATCTGAAATGCCTATCGGCACCTATTTTTGAAATGCCTATCGGAAACTACATCTGAAATGCCTATCAGCACCTATATTTGAAATGCCTATCGGCAATCATATCTGAAATGCCTATCGACACCTATATTTGAAATACCTATCGGCTTCTATATCTGAAATGCCTATTGGCACCTATTTTTAAAATGCCAATCGGCAACTATATCTGAAATGCCTATCGGCACCTATATCTGAAATGCCTATCGGCACCAATTTTTGAAATGCCTATCGGAAACTACATCTGAAATGCCTATCAGCACCTATATTTGAAATGCCTATCGGCAACCATATCTGAAATGCCTATCGACACCTATATTTGAAATACCAATCGGCTTCTATATCTGAAATGCCTATCGGTACCTATTTTTAAAATGCCAATCGGTAACTATATCTGAAATGCCTATCGGCACCTATATCTGAAATGCCTATCGGCACCATTTTTTGAAATGCCTATCGAAAACTACATCTGAAATGCCTATCAGCACCTATATTTGAAATGCCTATCGGCAACCACATCAGAAATGCCTATCGGCAACCACATCAGAAATGCCTATCGGCACCTATATCTGAAATGCCTTTCGGCATTTATATCTGAAATGCCGGTCGACACCTATATTTGAAATGCCTATCGGCACTTTTATTTTAAATGCCTATCGGCAACTATATCTGATAAGCCTATCGGCACCTATATCTGAAATGCCTATCGGCACCTATTTTTGAAATGCCAATCTTTAAGTATATCTGAAATGCCTATCGGCGCCTATATCTAAAATGCCTATCGGAACGTATTTTTGAAATGCCTATCGGAAACTACATCTGAAATGACTATCAGCACCTATATTTGAAATGCCTATCGGCAACCATATCTGAAATGCCTATCCACACCTATATTTGAAATACCTATCGGCTTCTATATCTAAAATGCCTATCGGCACCTATTTTTAGAATGCCAATCGGCAACTACATCTGAAATGCCTATCGGCTCATATATCTGAAATGCCTATCGGCACCTATTTTTAAAATGCCAATCGGCAACTATATCTAAAATGCCAATCGGCACCTATATCTGAAATGCCTATCGGCACCTATTTTTGAAATGCCTATCGGAAACTACATCTGAAATGCCTATCAGCACCTATATTTGAAATGCCTATTGGCAACCATATCTGAAATGCCTATCGACACCTATATTTAAAAATCCCTATCGGCTTCTATATCTGAAATGCCTATCGGCACCTATTTTTAAAATGCCAATCGGCAACTATATCTGAAATGCCAATCGGCACCTATATCTGAAATGCCTATCGACACCTATTTTTAAAATGCCAATTGGCAACTATATCTGAAATGCCTATCGGCACCAATAACTGAAATGCCTATCGGTACCTATTTTTGAAATGCCTATCGGAAACTACATCTGAAATGATTATCAGCACTTATATTTGAAAAGCCTATCGGCAACCATATCTGGAATGCCTATCGGCACCTATATTTGAAATGCCTATCGGCTTCTATATCTGAAATGCCTATCGGCACCTATTTTTAAAATACCAATCGGCAACTATATCTGAAATGCCTATCGGCACCTATATCTGAAATGCCTATCGGCACCTATTTTTGAAATGCCTATCGGAAACTCCATCTGAAATGCCTATCAGCACCTATATTTGAAATGCCTATCGGCAACCATATCTGGAATGCCTATCGGCACCTATATTTGAAATGCCTATCGGCAACCATATCTGGAATGCCTATCGGCACCTATATTTGAAATGCCTATCGGCTTCTATATCTGAAATGCCTTTCGACACCTATTTTTAAAATGCCAATCGGCAACTATATCTGAAATGCCTAACGGCACCTATATCTGAAATGCCTATCGGCACCTATTTTTGAAATGCCTATCGGAAACTCCATCTGAAATGCCTATCAGCACCTATATTTGAAATGCCTATCGGCAACCATATCTGGAATGCCTATCGGCACCTATATTTGAAATGCCTATCGGCAACCATATCTGGAATGCCTATCGGCACCTATATTTGAAATGCCTATCGGCTTCTATATCTGAAATGCCTGTCGACACCTAATTTTAAAATGCCAATCGGCAACTATATCTAAAATGCCAATCGGCAACTATATCTAAAATGCCAATCGGCACCTATATCTGGAATGCCTATCGGCACTTATATTTGAAATGCCTATCGGCAACCATATCTGGAATGCCTATCGGCACCTATAATTGAAATGCCTATCGGCTTCTATATCTAAAATGCCTATCGGCACCTATTTTTAAAATGCCAATCGGCAACTATATCTGAAGTGCCTATCGGCACCTATATCTCAAATGCCTATCGGCACCTATTTTTGAAATGGCTATCGAAAACTACATCTGAAATGCCTATCAGCATTTATATTTGAAATGCCTATCGGCAACCACATCAGAAATGCCTATCGGCACCTATATCTGAAATTCCCTACGGCATTTATATCTGAAATGCCGATCGACACCTATATTTGAAATGCCTATCGGCACCTATATTTTAAATGCCTATCGGCAACTATATCTGATATGCCTATCGGCACCTATATCTGAAATGCCTATAGGCACCTATTTTTGAAATGCCTATCGGAAACTACATCTAAAATGCCTATCGGCACCTATTTTTAAAATGCCAATCGGAAAGTATATCTGAAATGCCTATCGACACCTATAATTGAAATGCCTATCGGAACCTATTTTTGAAATGCCTATCGGAAACAACATCTGAAATGACTATCAGCACCTATATTTGAAATGCCTATCGGCTACCATATCTGAAATGCCTATCCACACTTGTATTTGAAATACCTATCGGCTTCTATATCTAAAATGCCTATCGGCAACTATTTTTAAAATGCCAATCGGCAACTATATCTGAAATGCCTATCGGCACCTATATCTGAAATGCCTATCGGCACCAACTTTTGAAATGCCTATCGGAAACTACATCTGAAATGCCTATCAGCACCTATATTTGAAATGCCTATCGGCAACCATATCTGAAATGCCTATCGACACCTATATTTGAAATACCAATCGGCTTCTATATCTGAAATGCCTATCGGTACCTGTTTTTAAAATGCCAATCGGTAACTATATCTGAAATGCCTATCGGCACCTATATCTGAAATGCCTATCGGCACCATTTTTTGAAATGCCTATCGGAAACTACATCCGGAATGCCTATCAGCACCTATATTTGAAATGCCTATCGGCAACCATATCTGGAATGCCTATCGGCACCTATATTTGAAATGCCTATCGGCTTCTATATCTGAAATGCCTATCGACACCAATTTTTGAAATGCCTATCGGAAACTTCATCTGAAATGCCTAACAGCACCTATATTTGAAATGCCTATCGGCAACCATATCTGGAATGCTCATTGGCACCTATATTTGAAATGCCTATCGGCTTATATATCTGAAATGCCTATCGGCACCTATTTTTAAAATGCCAATCGGCAACTATATCTGAAATGCCTATCGGCACCTATTTTTGAAATGCCTATCGGAAACTACATCTGAAATGCCTATCAGCACCTATATTTGAAATGCCTATCGGCAACCATATCTGGCATGCCTATCGGCGCCTTTATTTGAAATGCCTATCGGCTTCTATATCTGAAATGCCTATCGGCACCTATTTTTAAAATGCCAATCGGTAACTATATCTGAAATGCCTATCGGCACCTATATCTGAAATGCCTATCGGCACCATTTTTTGAAATGTCTATCGGAAACTACATCCGGAATGCCTATCAGCACCTATATTTGAAATGCCTATCGGCAACCATATCTGGAATGCCTATCGGCACCTATATTTGAAATGCCTATCGGCTTCTATATCTGAAATGCCTATCGACACCTATTTTTAAAATGCCAATCGGCAACTATATCTGAAATGCCAATCGGCACCTATATATGAAATGCCTATCGGCACCTATTTTTGAAATGCCTATCGGAAACTACATCTGAAATGCCTATCAGCACCTATATTTGAAATGCTTATCGGCAACCATATCTGGAATGCCTATCGGCGCCTATATTTGAAATGCCTATCGGCTTCTATATCTGAAATGCCTATCGGCACCTATTTTTAAAATGCCAATCGGCATTTATATCTGAAGTGCCTATCGGCACCTATATCTGAAATGCCTATCGGCACCTATATCTGAAATGCCTATCGGAACCTATTTTTAAAATGCCAATCGGCAACTATATCTGAATTGCCTATCGGCACCTATATCTGAAATGCCTCTCGGCACCTATTTTTGAAATGCCTATCGGAAACTACATCTGAAATGCCTATCAGCACCTATATTTGAAATGCCTATCGGCAACCATATCTGGAATGCCTATCGGCGCCTATATTTGAAATGCCTATCGGCTTCTATATCTGAAATACCTATCGGCGCCTATTTTTAAAATGCCAATCGGCAACTATATCTGAAGTGCCTATCGGCACCTATATCTGAAATGCCTATCAGCACCTATTTCTGAAATGGCTATCGAAAACTACATCTGAAATGCCTATCAGCATTTATATTTGAAATGCCTATCGGCAACCACATCAGAAATGCCTATCGGCACCTATATCTGAAATTCCCTACGGCATTTATATCTGAAATGCCGATCGACACCTATATTTGAAATGCCTATCGGCACCTATATTTTAAATGCCTATCGGCAACTATATCTGATATGCCTATCGGCACCTATATCTGAAATGCCTATAGGCACCTATTTTTGAAATGCCTATCGGAAACTACATCTAAAATGCCTATCGGCACCTATTTTTAAAATGCCAATCGGAAAGTATATCTGAAATGCCTATCGACACCTATAATTGAAATGCCTATCGGAACCTATTTTTGAAATGCCTATCGGAAACAACATCTGAAATGACTATCAGCACCTATATTTGAAATGCCTATCGGCTACCATATCTGAAATGCCTATCCACACTTGTATTTGAAATACCTATCGGCTTCTATATCTAAAATGCCTATCGGCACCTATTTTTAAAATGCCAATCGGCAACTATATCTGAAATGCCTATCGGCACCTATATCTGAAATGCCTATCGGCACCAACTTTTGAAATGCCTATCGGAAACTCCATCTGAAATGCCTATCAGCACCTATATTTGAAATGCCTATCGGCAACCATATCTGGAATGCCTTTCGGCACCTATATTTGAAATGCCTATCGGGTTCTATATCTGAAATGCCTATCGACACCTATTTTTAAAATGCCAATTGGCAACTATATCTGAAATGCCTATCGGCACCTATATCTGAAATGCCTATCGGTACCTATTTTTGAAATGCCTATCGGAAACTACATCTGAAATGATTATCAGCACTTATATTTGAAATGCCTATCGGCAACCATATCTGGAATGCCTATCGGCACCTATATTTGAAATGCCTATCGGCTTCTATATCTGAAATGCCTATCGGCACCTATTTTTAAAATACCAATCGGCAACTATATCTGAAATGCCTATCGGCACCTATATCTGAAATGCCTATCGGCACCTATTTTCAAAATGCCAATCGGCAACTATATCTGAAATGCCTATCGGCACCTATATCTGAAATGACTATCGGCACCTTTTTTTTGAAATGCCTATCGGAAACTACATCTGAAATGCCTATCAGCACCTATATTTGAAATGCCTATCGGCAACCATATCTGAAATGCCTATAAGCACCTATATTTGAAATGCCTATCGGCAACCATATCTGGAATGCCTATCGGCACCTATATTTGAAATGCCTATCGGCTTCTATATCTGAAATGCCTATCGGCACCTATTTTCAAAATGCCAATCGGCAACTATATCTGAAATGCCTATCGGCACCTATATCTGAAAGGCCTATCGGCACCTATTTTTGAAATGCCTATCGGAAACTACATCTGAAATGCCTATCAGCACCTATATTTGAAATGCCTATCGGCAACCATATCTGAAATGCCTATCGACACCTATATTTGAAATACCTATCGGCTTCTCTATCTGAAATGTTTATCGGTACCTATTTTTTAAATGCCAATCGGTAACTATATCTGAAATGCCTATTGGCACCTATATCTGAAATGCCTATCGGCACCATTTTTTAAAATGCCTATCGGAAACTACATCCGGAATGCCTATCAGCACCTATATTTGAAATGCCTATCGGCAACCATATCTGGAATGCCTATCGGCACCTATATTTGAAATGCCTATCGGCTTCTATATCTGAAATGCCTATCGACACCAATTTTTGAAATGCCTATCAGCACCTATATTTGAAATGCCTATCGGCAACCATATCTGGAATGCTCATGGGCACCTATATTTGAAATGCCTATCGGCTTATATATCTGAAATGCCTATCGGCACCTATTTTTAAAATGCCAATCGGCAACTATAACTGAAATGCCTATCGGCACCTATTTCTGAAATGCCTATCGGAAACTACATCTGAAATGCCTATCAGCACCTATATTTGAAATGCTTATCGGCAACCATATCTGAAATGCCTATCCACACCTATATTTAAAATCCCTATCGGCTTCTATATCTGAAATGCCTTTCGGCACCTATTTTTATAATGCCAATCGGCAACTATTTCTGAAATGCCTATCGGCACCTATATCTGAAAAGCCTATCGGCACCAATTTTTGAAATGCCTATCGGAAACTACATCTGAAATGCCTATCAGCACCTATATTTGAAATGCCTATCGGCAACCATATCTGGAATGCTCATCGGCACCTATATTTGAAATGCCTATCGGCTTATATATCTGAAATGCCTATCGGCACCTATTTTTAAAATGCCAATCGGCAACTATATCTGAAATGCCTATCGGCACCTATATCTGAAATGCCTATCGGCACCTATTTTTGAAATGCCTATCGGAAACTACATCTGAAATGCCTATCAGCACCTATATTTGAAATGCCTATCGGCAACCATATCTGGAATGCTCATCGGCACCTATATTTGAAATGCCTATCGGCTTATATATCTGAAATGCCTATCGGCACCTATTTTTAAAATGCCAATCGGCAATTATATCTGAAATGCCTATCGAGACCTATATTTGAAATACCTATCGGCTTCTATCTCTGAAATGCCTATCGGCACCTATTTTTTAAATGCCAATCGGCAACCATATCTGAAATGCCTATCGGCACCTATATCTGAAATGCCTATCGGCACCAATTTTTGGAATGCCTATCGGAAACTACATCTGAAATGCCTATCGGCACCTATTTTTAAAATGCCAATCGGTAAGTATATCTGAAATGCCTATCGGCACCTATATCTGAAATGCCTATCGGAACCTATTTTTAAAATGCCAATCGGCAACTATATCTGAATTGCCTATCGGCACCTATATCTGAAATGCCTCTCGGCACCTATTTTTTAAATGCCTATCGGAAACTACATCTGAAATGCCTATCAGCACCTATATTTGAAATGCCTATCGGCAACCATATCTGGAATGCCTATCGGCGCCTATATTTGAAATGCCTATCGGCTTCTATATCTGAAATACCTATCGGCGCCTATTTTTAAAATGCCAATCGGCAACTATATCTGAAGTGCCTATCGGCACCTATATCTGAAATGCATATCAGCACCTATTTCTGAAATGCCTATCGAAAACTACATCTGAAATGCCTATCAGCACCTATATTTGAAATGCCTATCGGCAACCACATCAGAAATGCCTATCGGCACCTATATCTGAAATGCCTTTCGGCATTTATATCTGAAATGCCGGTCGACACCTATATTTGAAATGCCTATCGGCACATATATTTTAAATGCCTATCGGCAACTATATCTGAAATGCCTATCGGCACCTATATCCGAAATGCCTATCGGCATCAATTTTTGAAATGCCTATCGGAAACTACATCTAAAATGCCTATCAGCACCTATATTTGAAATGCCTATCGGCAACCATATCTGGAATGCCTATCGGCGCCTATATTTGAAATGCCTATCGGCTTTTATATCTGAAATGCCTATCGGCACCTATTTTTAAAATGCCAATCGGCATTTATATCTGAAGTGCGTATCGGCACCTATATCTGAAATGCCTATCGGCACCTCTTTTTTGAAATGCCTATCGAAAAGTACATCTGAAATGCCTATCAGCACCTATATTTGAAATGCCTATCGGCAACCACATCAGAAATGGCTATCGGCACCTATATCTGAAATGCCTTTCGGCATTTATATCTTAAATGCCGATCGACACCTATATTTGAAATGCCTATCGGCACTTTTATTTTAAATGCCTATCGGCAAGTATATCTGATAAGCCTATCGGCACCTATACCTGAAATGCCTATCGGCACCTATTTTTGAAATGCCAATCTTTAAGTATATCTGAAATGCCTATCGGCACCTATATCTAAAATGCCTATCGGAACCTATTTTTGAAATGCCTATCGGAAACTACATCTGAAATGACTATCAGCACCTATATTTGAAATGCCTATCGGCAACCATATCTGAAATGCCTATCCACACCTATATTTGAAATACCTATCAGCTTCTATATCTAAAATGCCTATCGGCACCTATTTTTAAAGTGCCAATCGGTAAGTATATCTGAAATGCCTATCGGCACCTATATCTTAAATGCCTATCGGAACCTATTTTTGAAATGCCTATCGGAAACTACATCAGAAATGACTATCAGCACCTATATTTGAAATGCCTATCGGCAACCATATCTGAAATGCCTATCCACACCTATATTTGAAATACCTATCGGCTTCTATATTTTGAAATGCCTATCGGCAACCATATCTGAAATGCCTATCCACACCTATATTTGAAATACCTATCGGCTTCTATATCTAAAATGCCTATCGGCACCTATTTTTAAAATGCCAATCGGCAACTACATCTGAAATGCCTATCGGCTTATATATCTGAAATGCCTATCGGCACCTATTTTTAAAATGCCAATAGGCAACTATATCTGAAATGCCAATCGGCACCTATATCTAAAATGCCTATCGACACCTATGTTTAAAATGCCAATTGGCAACTATATCTGAAATGCCTATCGGCACCTATATCTGAAATGCCTATCGACACCTATTTTTAAAATGCCAATTGGCAACTATATCTGAAATGCCTATCGGCACCTATATCTGAAATGCCTGTCGGTACCTATTTTTGAAATGCCTATCGGAAACTACATCTGAAATGCCTATCAGCACCTACATTTGAAATGCCTATCGGCAACCATATCTGAAATGCCTATCGGCACCTATATTTGAAATGCCTATCGGCTTCTATATCTGAAATACCTATCGGCACCTATTTTTAAAATGCCAATCGGCAACTATATCTGAAATGCCTATCGGCACCTATATCTGAAATGCCTATCAGCACCTATATTTGAAATGCTTATCGGCAACCAAGTCTGAAATGCCTATCGACACCTATATTTGAAATCCCTATCGGCTTCTATATCTGAAATGCCTATCGGCACCTATTTTTAAAATGCCAATCGGCAACTATATCTGAAATGCCTATCGGCACCGATATCTGAAATGCCTATCGGCACCTATTTTTGAAATGCCTATCGGAAACTACATCTGAAATGCCTATCAGCACCTATATTTGAAATGCCTATCGGCAACCATATCTGGAATGCCTATCGGCGCCTTTATTTGAAATGCCTATAGGCTTCTATATCTGAAATGCCTATCGGCACCTATTTTTAAAATGCCAATCGGCATTTATATCTGAAGTGCCTATTGGCACCTATATCTGAAATGCCTATCGGCACCTATTTTTGAAATGCCTATCGAAAACTACATCTGAAATGCCTATCAGCACCTATATTTGAAATGCCTATCGGCAACCACATCAGAAATGCCTATCGGCACCTATATCTGAAATGCCTTTCGGCATTTATATCTGAAATGCCGATCGACACCTATATTTGAAATGCCTATCGGCACTTTTATTTTAAATGCCTATCGGCAACTATATCTGATAAGCCTATCGGCACCTATATCTGAAATGCCTATCGGCACCTATTTTTGAAATGACAATCTTTAAGTATATCTGAAATGCCTATCGGCACCTATATCTAAAATGCCTATCGGAACCTATTTTTGAAACGCCTATCGGAAACTACATCTGAAATGACTATCAGCACCTATATTTGAAATGCCTATCGGCAACCATATCTGAAATGCCTATCTACACCTATATTTGAAATACCTATCGGCTTCTATATCTAAAATGCCTATCGGCACCTATTTTTAAAATGCCAATCGGTAAGTATATCTGAAATGCCTATCGGCACCTATATCTAAAATGCCTATCGGAACCTATTTTTGAAATGCCTATCGGAAACTACATCTGAAATGACTATCAGCACCTATATTTGAAATGCCTATCGGCAACCATATCTGAAATGCCTATCCACACCTATATTTGAAATACCTATCGGCTTCTATATCTAAAATGCCTATCGGCACCTATTTTTAAAATGCCAATCGGCAACTACATCTGAAATGCCTATCGGCTTATATATCTGAAATGCCTATCGGCACCTATTTTTAAAATGCCAGTCGGCAACTATATCTGAAATGCCAATCGGCACCTATATCTGAAATGCCTATCGACACCTATTTTTTAAATGTAAATTGGCAACTATATCTGAAATGCCTATCGGCACCTATATCTGAAATGCCTATCGACACCTATTTTTAAAATGCCAATTGGCAACTATATCTGAAATGCCTATCGGCACCTATATCTGAAATGCCTATCGGTACCTATTTTTGAAATGCCTATCGGAAACTACATCTGAAATGCCTATCAGCACCTACATTTGAAATGCCTATCGGCAACCATATCTGGAATGCCTATCGGCACCTATATTTGAAATGCCTATCGGCTTCTATATCTAAAATGCCTATCGGCACCTATTTTTAAAATGCCAATCGGCAACTATATCTGAAATGCCTATCGGCACCTATATCTGAAATGCCTATCGACACCTATATCTAAAATGCCTATCGGAACCTATTTTTGAAACGCCTATCGGAAACTACATCTGAAATGACTATCAGCACCTATATTTGAAATGCCTATCGGCAACCATATCTGAAATGCCTATCTACACCTATATTTGAAATACCTATCGGCTTCTATATCTAAAATGCCTATCGGCACCTATTTTAAAATGCCAATCGGCAACTATATCTGAAATGCCTATCGGCACCTATATCTGAAATGCCTATCAGCACCTATATTTGAAATGCCTATCGGCAACCATATCTGGAATGCCAATTTTTTTTTTTTTTTTTTTTTTTTTTTGCGGAGGTGAGGAAATCCATCATGGACACCCGTTGGTGCCCCAACGGGTGGTGCCAGACTCCTACTGGCTAAAACCTCACCCCCTTATCGTCTCGCCTTTCATGCCGGAACCACTTTCGCATTACTTCAACATGAGGCAGTCTTAAATTCATCTGCGATCTTTACTTTCTATTATTTTCCTGATAGCATTATAAGCCGCTCTCCAGCTCATCTCATGTCCCACTAGGTCTTCTGCTAAGTTTGCTTTGTCGAATGTTCTCCCTGTGTCTCGATGGTAAATGCTTCGAGCATTCTCCCATCTGGGACACATAAACAAAGTATGTTCAACATTATCAACTTCTCCGCAGTATGTACATTTGTCCGACTCTGCCCTGTTTTTCTCGTAGAGATATTTTCTGAAACATCCATGTCCAGATAGCGCTTGTGTCATATAGTAGTCCACCTCTCCGCCGGCCCTGTTTATCCATCTGTTAATATTCGGGATTAATTGGTGTGTCCAGCGACCTTTGGTCCCACTATCCCATTTCATCTGCCACTGTCTTATGACGTTTTCCCTGGCCACTTTGGCTTGTACGCCGTTATACCTCTCTATTCTCTCCTGTGCGAGTAGGTCTATCGGAGGGACTCCCGCGATTACATTAGCTCCCTCTGCGCTAATGGATTTGTAGGCGCTGCAGATCCTTATTAACATCACCCGTTGTACACTCAAGAGCTTCTGCCTTAGGTTGTTATTTTTGATCGCAGGGTACCATGCCAGAGCTGCATACAGCAGTTGTGCATGTATCACATTCGACAGCGCTCTTCTTTTTGATGCCCTCGGACCTCCAATATTGGGCATTAGTCTGGCTAGAGCTGTTGCCGTCTTGCCTGATTTCTCAGCAGTTTTGAGAGTATGTTCAGCAAAGACTAGTTTCGTGTCTATCCACACTCCTAAGTATTTTATGGCCTTCTTTGGTCTGATGCACACACCTTTAACAGTAAGGTGAATCGGTGCTACTTTTCTTTTGGTGGTAAGAAGAACCAACTCTGTTTTTTCCGGTGCCAACTGTAACCTCCTCCTTTCCAACCAGTTAACCACTCTTAGTAGGGCTGTATCCGCTCTAGTCATTAGTAGCTGCTCTTCCTTTGCGGTCACTACTAACGCTACGTCATCTGCAAACCCTATCAGGGTTACTCCTTGAGGTAATTCCATTTCTAAAAGACCGTTGTATAATATGTTCCACAAAGTTGGACCTAGTACTGATCCTTGCGGAACACCACTAGTGATGGTTTTTATTTTTACTCTTCCTTCCGCCTCTATAATGATTTGCCTCTCAGATAGGTAGGACGCCACTAGACTTATCAGGCTCTCCTCTATTCGTTTTTTCCTCATTTCTTCCAAAATGATATGCCAAGACGCGCTGTTGAATGCGTTTTTTACGTCTATAGTGATCATGGCGCACAGTCTTCTGTTAGTGTGGGCGTATGCTTTCGCCTCTGCCGCAATTTTGAGGACTTCTTTAATGGCATCTGTCGTCTGTCTACCTTCGCGAAAACCATACTGATTTTCTGCTAATCCTCCCGTCCTCATTAGTTCTTTTTTGAGCCTCGTCAAGATCAGCTGTTCAAAGAGCTTGCCCTCCACATCTAACAGGCATATGGGTCTGTATGAACTCGGATTGTCTAGCGGCTTATCCCCCTTTCTTAGGAGAACTACTTTGGAACGTTTCCAAAGATGAGGAAAAATGGACTTACTTGCAAGGTCGTTGTAGACTTTTAGTACGTATTCTGGTCTTTGTCGAGTCACCAGTTTTAATATCTCTGGGGGTATGTTTCCTGGCCCAGGCGCTTTGTTATCCTTAATTTTATTGCACGCAATACTGAGTTCCGCTTCTGTGAAACATGCAAAACACCCCGTATCTTGTCGGTTAAATACAACTTGTTCATGTTCCGGGAAGAGATGACTAACAACTTTTTCCATTGCATCCATGGACATTTGTTGTCTCGGGGGAAATCCAATAATTCCCTTCATGATGATTTTGTAGCCATTTCCCCATATATCATTGTCTATTTCTTCGCATACTTTCTTCCAGCAGGCCCTTTTTTCTGTTCTGATTTTTGTACGGAGTTTCTTTTTTTCTGTCTGGTACTCATTCCATAGGAGCTGACGCTCGCTTGGAGTGTGACTTCTTGTGTATTTTCTTCTTTTTCTTATGCATTCGTTACGAAGTTTTGCAACCTCTTCGTTCCACCAATATACCGGTGTTCTACTTGTAAAAACTTTCCTTTTTGGCATCGATATATTGCTAATGTGCGTCAGTGTTTGAGAGAAACCTATACTAGTTGTTGTTTTCACATCCTCCACTATTTCCTGTACGGCATTCTGCAGTTTCGATTTATCAAGTTTTTTAACTTGCCACCCTCCATGTTTCCGCCGCCCTTGCCCTGGCTTAGTTTTATCTTCTGCTATTTCAAATACAATATAATTGTGATCACTTAACGATTCCCTGTCGCTCACTTCCCAGTTTACGAATCTGCTTTGTAGATTCTCCGTGATTAGCGTCAAATCCAGTATGGACGAATAGTTAAGTCTTTGGAAAGTTGGTTTGTTTCCTCTGTTCATTATCACCAATTCGTTTTCGGCTATCCATTCTTCCATTACTCGGCCTCTCTTGTCGGTGATATTCATTTCCCACTGTGGTGATTTGGCATTAAAATCGCCAACAATTATAGCTTTCTCTTTGTTAACTCTTATTCGGCGCCCTATTTCATGTAGCGTGTTCTCCAGGTCTTGTATTTTTTTGTTGCCCGAGCAGTAGCAACTATAGATAGTAAGCTCCTTAAGAACTACGTACGAGTATCCTATTCCATGTCCCTGATTTTTTATTACCAAGTTCATATTTAGTATCTTTATTGCAGTATCAATGTCCTCATCTTGCACCCAGTCTTTTCTATGCTTAATTGCGTTTCGATTTGGTTCGCTTAGCAACAATATACTAGCGTTGATGTCTTTGCCGGTAACTAGAGCCATATCATGAGCTTGCCGGCTTCTGTTGGTGTTGATTTGTAAGAGCTTAATATTTAACTCTCTACACTGACGCATCTCGATGCCTCCGTCATCTTCCTGTTGCTTTTTTTCGAACATTGTCGGCTTCCTGACTGATGCCCCTCATTTTTGCAGTGGACACAATATGGAGAATTCGTGCAATTAACTACTTTATGCCCCTCTTTCCCGCATCTTAGACAGAGGTTTTGTCTATCTGGTCCATTGCATTGTGCCTTGGTGTGTCCATATTGCCAACACCTGAAACATTTTTCCTCTTGTTTTCTTTCAACAACTCTGCATCGCACCCACCCTATTTTTATTTTTCCCATTTGCATTAGTTTTTGGGCATTACTTTCTTCCAAAATTGCTGTAACATTCTGTCGATTCCCATAAGCTGGCCGTAGTGCCCTCAGTTCAATCGCGTTTTGATCTATACCAACCGATATATGAATAGCTTCTTTAATTTCTTCTATTGATGTTATCTCGTCCATATCTTTTATATGCAGTACTGTTTTCCGCATCCGGAGTGCTGTCTCAGCTCCTGGTAATTTTTCCTTAATTTCCCGATTTAGTTTTTCCGTTTTTTCTAGTCCGTTCTGTACTGTAAGCATTAGGTCTCCGTTTCTCGTCTTCTTTACTTCCTTTACCTCTACTCCGATATCATTTGGGTTTACTGCTTGTTTAATCTCCTTGAGCATTTCAGCAAATGTTTTATTCTGCATTTTGACTATTAGAGCTTCTCTTCTCGGTGGTTTCTTCTTAGCACTTTCTCTTCTTTCGCCTACCTGAGTACTCTTTCTTGGGTCCTTTTTTCTGGTTGGCTCAGCTTTGTTTCCGTTTCTGTACATGTCAATTTGTACGTCTGTACCAGTGAACAGAAACTCTATTATCTTGGCTATTTCCCGCCCGTCATCACCATCCATTTCAGGAATAGCTACCTTACATCTATTGTTTATTATCATGTGCTCTTTAATAGTTTTAATTGCTTCGAAGCTTGCCTTTATATCAAAGCCATTTGTATCTACTTTCTTCATCATGATTGGGTAGTATATATTCTTTGTCATTTGAACAAAGTTTCCCTCTAGGTTCGGGAAGCCTAATGAATATGTCATCGTAGCAACTTCTCCTTTATTCTTTCCCTGTTTTATGAGGCCTTCTTTGCCTCCAAACTTATATACAGCCCGACTTACTGTTTTGTGTTCAGACTCCAAGAGTTCGTTGCAGGGGAGAATTATATCATGGTCGGCCGTCGTCTCCCATACGTTACCTTGGCACATTTGGATTTTTGAAAACACATCCTCATTCCACTCATCCTCTGTTATTTCCTGGAAAGCCTCAAAGGAATCTTTATGTGCTATTGATTGTCTTCGTTTTTTGTATGCATGTGCTTTATTGCATGATTCACATTTCCCCGCGTTTGCTCTCTGGGTTAGGGTCTCTATTTCCTGACAATGTTTGGCTTCTACGGCGTCTAGCTGTATACAAGCTTCCTGACTTCATCATTATTGATGGCCAAATCATTGTCTTCCTTGCTTCGATGAGTGACCTTTTCTAGCCAGCTTTTTAAAGGCTCAGTTTGAAGTTTCTCTGCTTTGAAGACTAATCTACTGCAAATCTCCGTTATCTCTTTTTTTGGTTTGTATGCCTACCTTATTGGTCTTATCTAATAGTTTTATTTCTTTACAGATACCCTCCAGAATGTTTCTCAGCTTCAGTCCGTTAATATCCTCGTCGTTTGTCCCATTTTCCACATTTCCTGTTGTTCCTTCCGTTCTTTTCCGCTTATGCGGTTGTTCTGTAGTACTTCCTGATTTTTTGTATTCAACATCTTTTAGCAGCATTTCAGGAAGCGAACAAAGTCTGCTCCTTGGGGGTGTTCTCAGTATCGAGTCCCTTCTCGCAAAAGGGTTTGCAGTCTCCATTTCATTTGTTTTCGAACTCCTTTTGTCTTGGTTTACCAATAAAGAGTCAATGTTGTTGTCTTGCGATCCAGACAAACTTTGTGCACCTCCCTTGGTCTCCTGTTTTTTAGTCAGTTTTTTGCTCCCCCCAGAATCCGTGGAGCTGACTGCCTTAGCAGTGGAGGATTCTCCGTTTCCGGTACCTCCTTGGGGTATTCCTGTTTTAAAGTCTGACATATCATTTTCCTCCTTCCTCACGCCTTATCCCTACGGCCAGGACCAAAAACAGCCGCTCCTAAAAACGAGAACAGACGCTGACCAGCAAGTCGCTCGCTCCGAGACAGACACCTGCTGGATTTTCCCTTTGCTAGTTTTTGTCCGCCCCGAGTATTTGATTTCCCCGGTACCATCCATATCTGGAAGGCATTCCCCTATCCGCAACCTGGGGAGGCGCCCGATAGGAGTCTAGCATCACCCACGGGCTGGAATGCCTATTGGCACCTATATTTGAAATGCCTAACGGCTTCTATATCTGAAATGCCTATCGGCACCTATTTTTAAAATGCCAATCGGCAACTATATCTGAAATGCCTATCGGCACCTATATCAGAAATGCCTATCGGCACCTATTTTTGAAATGCCTATCGGATACTACATCTGAAATGCCTATCAGCACCTATATTTGAAATGCCTATCGGCAACCATATCTGGAAAGCCTATCGGCGCCTATATTTGAAATGCCTATCGGCTTCTATATCTGAAATACCTATCGGCGCCTATTTTTAAAATGCCAATCGGCAACTATATCTGAAGTGCCTATCGGCACCTATATCTGAAGTGCCTATCGGCACCTATATCTGAAATGCCTATCGGCACCTATTTTTGAAATGCCTATCGAAAACTACATCTGAAATGCCTATCAGCACCTATATTTGAAATGCCTATCGGCAACCACATCAGAAATGCCTATCGGCACCTATATCTGAAATGCCTTTCGGCATTTATATCTGAAATGCCGGTCGACACCTATATTTGAAATGCCTATCGGCACATATATTTTAAATGCCTATCGGCAACTATATCTGATATGCCTATCGGCACCTATATCTGAAATGCCTTTCGGCACCTATTTTTGAAATGCCTATCGGAATCTACATCTAAAATGCCTATCGGCACCTATTTTTAAAATGCCAATCGGTAAGTATATCTGAAATGCCTATCGGCACCTATATCTGAAATGCCTATCGGAACCTATTTTTGAAATGCCTATCGGAAACTACATCTGAAATGATTATCAGCACCTATATTTGAAATGCCTATCGGCAACCATATCTGAAATGCCTATCCACACCTATATTTGAAATACCTATCGGCTTCTATATCTGAAATGCCTATCAACACCTATTTTTAAAATGCCAATCGGCAACTATATCTGAAATGCCTATCGGCACCTATATCTGAAATGCCTATCGGTACCTATTTTTGAAATGCCTATCGGAAACTACATCTGAAATGCCTATCAGCACCTATATTTGAAATGCCTATCGGCAACCATATCTGGAATGCCTATCGGCGCCTATATTTGAAATGCCTATCGGCTTTTATATCTGAAATGCCTATCGGCACCTATTTTTAAAATGCCAATCGGCATTTATATCTGAAGTGCCTATCGGCACCTATATCTGAAATGCCTATCGGCACCTATTTTTGAAATGCCTATCGAAAACTTCATCTGAAATGCCTATCAGCACCTATATTTGAAATGCCTATCGGCAACCACATCAGAAATGCCTATCGGCACCTATATCTGAAATGCCTTTCGGCATTTATATCTGAAATGCCGGTCGACACCTATATTTGAAATGCCTATCGGCACATATATTTGAGATGCCTATCGGCAATTATATCTGATATGCCTATCGGCACCTATATCTGAAATGCCTATCAGCACCTATTTTTGAAATGCCTATCGGAAACTACATCTAAAATGCCTATCGGCACCTATTTTTAAAATGCCAATCGGTAAGTATATCTGAAATGCCTATCGGCACCTATATCTGAAATGCCTATCGGAACCTATTTTTGAAATGCCTATCGGAAACTACATCTGAAATGACTATCAGCACCTATATTTTAAATGCCTATCGGCAACCATATCTGAAATGCCTATCCACACCTATATTTGAAATACCTATCGGCTTCTATATCTGAAATGCCTATCGGCACCTATTTTAAAAATGCCAATCGGCAACTATATCTGAAATGCCTATCGGCACCTATATCTGAAAAGCCTATCGGTACCTATTTTTGAAATGCTTATCGGAAACTACATCTGAAATGCCTATCGACACCTATATTTGAAATCCCTATCGGCTTCTATATCTGAAATGCCTATCGACACCTATTTTTAAAATGCCAATCGGCATCTATATCTGAGATGCCTATCGGCACCTATATCTGAAATGCCTATCGGCACCTATTTTTGAAATGCCTATCGGAAACTACATCTGAAATGCCTATCAGCACCTATATTTGAAATGCCTATCGGCAACCATATCTGGAATGCCTATCGGCGCCTATATTTGAAATGCCTATCGGCTTCTATATCTGAAATGCCTATCGGCACCTATTTTAAAAATGCCAATCGGCATTTATATCTGAAGTGCCTATCGGCACCCATACCTGAAATGCCTATCGGCACCTATTTTTGAAATGCCTATCGAAAACTACATCTGAAATGCCTATCAGCACCTATATTTGAAATGCCTATCGGCTTCTATATCTGAAATGCCTATCGACACCTATTTTTAAAATGCCAATCGGCAACTATATCTGAAATGCCTATCGGCACCTATATCTGAAATGCCTATCGGCACCTATTTTTTAAATGCCTATCGGAAACTACATCTGAAATGCCTATCAGCACCTATATTTGAAATGCCTATCGGCAACCATATCTGGAATGCCTATCGGCGCCTATATTTGAAATGCCTATCGGCTTCTATATCTGAAATACCTATCGGCGCCTATTTTTAAAATGCCAATCGGCAACTATATCTGAAGTGCCTATCGGCACCTATATCTGAAATGCCTATCGGCACCTATTTTTGAAATGCCTATCGAAAACTACATCTGAAATGCCTATCGGCACCTATTTTTAAAATGCCAATCGGTAAGTATATCTGAAATGCCTATCCACACCTATATTTGAAATACCTATCGGCTTCTATATCTGAAATGCCTATCGGCACCTATTTTTAAAATGCCAATCGGCAACTATATCTGAAATGCCTATCGGCACCTATATCTGAAATGCCTATCGGTACCTATTTTTGAAATGCCTATCGGAAACTACATCTGAAATGATTATCAGCGCTTATATTTGATATGCCTATCGGCAACCATATCTGGAATGCCTATCGGCAACTATATTTGAAATGCCTATCGGCTTCTATATCTGAAATGCCTATCGGCACCTATTTTTAAAATACCAATCGGCAACTATATCTGAAATGCCTATCGGCACCTATATCTGAAATGCCTATCGACATATATTTTTGAAATGCCTTTCAGAAACAACATCTGAAATGCCTATCTGCTCCTCTATTTGAAATGCCTATCGGCAACTATATCTGAAATGCCTATCGACACCTATATTTGAAATACCTATCGGCTTCTATATCTGAAATGCCTATCGGCACCTATTTTTAAAATGCCAATCGGCAACTATATCTGAAATGCCAATCGGCACCTATATCTGAAATGCCTATCGACACCTATTTTTAAAATGCCAATTTGCAACTATATCTGAAATGCCTATCGGCACCTATATCTAAAATGCCTATCGGAACCTATTTTTGAAATGCCTATCGGAAACTACATCTGAAATGACTATCAGCACCTATATTTGAAATGCCTATCGGCAACCATATCTGAAATGCCTATCCACACCTATGTTTGAAATACCTATCGGCTTCTATATCTAAAATGCCTATCGGCACCTATTTTTAAAAAGCCAATCGGTAAGTATATCTGAAATGCCTATTGGCACCTATATCTAAAATGCCTATCGGAACCTATTTTTGAAATGCCTATCGGAAACTACATCTGAAATGACTATCAGCACCTATATTTGAAATGCCTATCGGCAACCATATCTGAAATGCCTATCCACACTTATATTTGAAATACCTATCGGCTTCTATATCTGAAATGCCTATCGGCACCTATTTTTAAAATGCCAATCGGCAACTATATCTGAAATGCCTATCGGCACCTATATCTGAAATGCCTATCGGCACCTATTTTTGAAGTGCCTATCGGAAACTACATCTGAAATGCCTTTCAGCACCTATATTTGAAATGCCTTTCGGCAACCATATCTGGAATGCCTATCGGCACCTATATTTGAAATGCCTATCGGCTTCTATATCTGAAATGCCTATCGACACCAATTTTTGAAATGCCTATCGGAAACTACATCTGAAATGCCTATCAGCACCTATATTTGAAATGCCTATCGGCAACCATATCTGGAATGCTCATCGGCACCTATAATTGAAATGCCTATCGGCTTATATATCTGAAATGCCTATCGGCACCTATTTTTAAAATGCCAATCGGCAACTATATCTGAAATGCCTATCGGTACCTATATCTGATATGCCTATCGGCACCTATTTTTGAAGTGCCTATCAGAAACTACATCTGAAATGCCTATCAGCACCTATATTTGAAATGCCTATCGGCAACCATATCTGAAATGCCTATCCACACTTATATTTGAAATACCTATCGGCTTCTATATCTGAAATGCCTATCGGCACCTATTTTTAAAATGCCAATCGGCAACTATATCTGAAATGCCTATCGGCACCTATATCTGAAATGCCTATCGGCACCAATTTTTGAAATGCCTATCGAAAACTACATCTGAAATGCCTATCAGCACCTATATTTGAAATGCCTATCGGCAATCATATCTGAAATGCCTATCTACACCTATATTTGAAATACCTATCGGCTTCTATATCTGAAATGCCTATCGGTACCTATTTTTAAAATGCCAATCGGCAACTATATCTGAAATGCCTATCGGCACCTATATCTGAAATGCCTATCGGCACCAATTTTTGAAATGCCTATCGAAAACTACATCTGAAATGCCTATCAGCACCTATATTTGAAATGCCTATCGGCAATCATATCTGAAATGCCTATCTACACCTATATTTGAAATACCTATCGGCTTCTATATCTGAAATGCCTATCGGTACCTATTTTTAAAATGCCAATCGGCAACTATATCTGAAATGCCTATCGGCACCTATATCTGAAATGCCTATCGGCACCTATTTTTGCAATGCCTATCGGAAACTACATCTGAAATGCCTATCAGCACCTATATTTGAAAGGCCTATCGGCAATTATATCTGGAATGCCTATCGGCGCCTATATTTGAAATGCCTATCGGCTTCTATATCTGAAATACCTATCGGCGCCTATTTTTAAAATGCCAATAGGCAACTATATCTGAAGTGCCTATCGGCACCTATATCTGAAATGCCTATCATACATATCTTTGTAACAAAGTCAGCTCCTACTCTTGTTTGCTAAGATCCTTATCACAAATGCTAAGCCACGATGTCCTTCTGACCACATAATATCATGTTTATGTCACCTCAATTTCAAAATACAGTATATTCTTTTGGGGAAGCTCCAAACACCTAATCAAACTGTTCAGACTACAAAAAAATGCATTCGCATCATCATGAAAGTCGGCTATAGAGACTCGTGTATTCCGCTATTCAAAAAACTTATAATACTAGCTTTGCCGTTAATATATATATTTGAATGCGCCTGTTACGTTAAGAAACATTTTGAATAGGTACTTTGTAGTTTGTACTACACATAAACGGACATAACTACCAAACACGACACAAAATAGACTTATATGCAGGACCTAACATATCATACAGTGTTATTAACAATTAAATAAATATCTACAATAACGTACCAGCGGACATAAAAATTCTTGAGCTTGAAAGATATAAAACAGTGTTATATCAACATTTAGTTAACAATTGCTTTTACAGTGTCAGTGACTTCACTGTTCAGCTCCAACAAAAATAACAATATTTTAATCTATATCCATATTTTATATAAATTGTAATATTTCATAGACGGTGACAGTCGTTTGAAAATATTTTTTTCTTATATAGCATTGTAACAATGGTTGTTTCTCAACAATTATAGCTAACGATCGCTATTATACTGCCGATTATGTTTAATCTATTACTTGGCTATAATATATGAACATTAACTTATATTTTAATAGTTATTTAATATTTTATATATTTTTTAATAATCTAATGTACAAAATGTATGACATATTAAATGGCTTTGCCTTTGTTGAATAAATATTATTATTGTTATGCACTACCGTCTCTTAACATTCCACGGGCCTTCCATTAGCGTCTAGCTTATACATAGTTGACTAATTTTGTACCACAAAACACGCTGAAATAAAGCAATTTCGAACGCAGTTACCTATATCTGTTTCGGTATTGAGAGCGAACTATTTTCATTATTTTAAAGGAAAAACATATTTAAAAAAATGCGTAATTCAAATATTATCAATAAAAATAATTTTATTAACAATTGTCAAATCATAACAAAAAGAAATATTTACATAGCCTCACATTTTTAAAAACATAATTCATGACAAATAATATTATATATACGATAATATCGTTATTAAATATGATTATATTTTGCAACAAATCCGATTGACAAATGTAGTCTTCTCGTTTAAAATTCCAATCTTCTCATTCCATCAATTTCACACATTCGAATTCACTGTAGGTAAATATTCAAAATATATAATAGGTAGAAGATACAGGATATCAATTTGTAATCTGTTTCAATAGATCTGTAAATAAATTCGTATATGACTAAATTCTATATTTTAGGAAACAAAATATTAGTTTTCATATTGTAACCAAAAAATTATCAAGGTTAAAAAATCTTTTTTTTTTCTTAATCGTTATACAAAAAGTTAATAATATATAAAATAACGTATAAACAAACCGTTTTATAATTGAAAATATCCCAAAATACATCAATTTCCATAGTAAGATGTGTATTTATTTTCATAGAGCTGTCAAAATAATCTCACGCCATTTTTCATTTTTCTCTAAACTGCTCACAGACATACGTCGTAATCGACATTACGCGACTCGATTTTATACGTCGTCTCTCTCTAACCAACTGCATATATGGCGACCTCTTGGCGGAATAATTTTTCGAAATATCTCAGCAAAAATCACCGGATTTGTCTCGGACGTCTGTCAAAATGTTCTATAATTATCAATTTACACGATTTTGGCAAAAAGTTTACGTCCGATGGGCGTAATTTCGCTAAACAATGTTAAAAACCAATTCAACTGACAGCTAGAAAAAATTCAAATTTTATCAATCATTTGTTTTAAATTTGACATTTCAAAATAGAATTGACTCGTTTCACGAATCAAAATGCGACAAAAAATAAACTTCTGTTTCCGTCACTTTCATGCAGTTTAGCGACGTATGTTTTTAAAAAAATTTGATCGATTTGTCGCGTGTTAATTTCGCATTTAAGTTAGACTGTGACTTTTTATTTTTTTTGCCATGCTAAGTGAGGACCCCACACGGTCACCGTCATAGGAACGGAACAAAAAAACAATAACACCGACTTTTATTTGCGAATTAACGGCGTTAAAAAAGTCGTTTTCGACGCGTCTTTTGCACTTTGCAGTTGGAGTTTTTTCTCGCGCTTCGTTTAAAACCGGTCTCGACGTCGTGCGACGAAAACTCGCCGAGATACGACCGATTCCGGACGACGGGTTAATCAAATGGGACTTTTTTGTTTCCGCGTCGGCGCCTGAATTTTCGCCGAAAACCGTCCGCGCGAAAACTCTTTAAAAAGAGGCGAAAAAAGTCTGCAATTCAAGACCGCCCTCGCCGCTGGGCGATTTTTTTACGATTTTAGCCGGGCGATTGAAAATTTTTTCAACGTTAAGAGATAGGCGATCGGGCGCCCCTTTAAAAAATCGCCCTGCGGCCCCCCTAAATATGCAAATTTAGCCGATGCGACGTTGAGATGTAGAAATAATGCGCCCTCGTCGTAATTTTTTTTCGTAAAAATCCCTCAAAAATTGCACTTTTCTATAGACCGCCCGTTTGTACCTCGAAAAATTTTTCAGCTTTAATATAAGGGGACTAGTTGACCTGTGCAAAACCTTTTTGCAGGCAACTTAACACCGCTTTCAAAGATCAATGTTTAAGGTATGGGTCTGCGGAAAAATTTTTTTTTTACAAAATTTTTTTTTTTTGCATCGGTTTCTACCATGGTTTGTAAAGATCACTGTGATTTGAATCACGCCTGCGGCGCCAATTATCTTTAACGGGGTACGCAAAACTTTTTTAAATGTGTTTCTAAAATAGTTTTCCAATATCAATGTGTTTAGAATCACGCCTGCGGCGCCAATTACCATTGCTAGCATACACAAAACTTTTTTGAATGTGTCTTTAGAATAGTTCTCCAATATCAAAGTGTTATAAAATTTGTCTGGGACCCAATAATTACTCGGCTTAACGGCCTCGCCATATGGTCCCAAAAAAATTCGTCTACGATTACTCGGTCTTACGACCTCGCCGTTAGGCCCAAAAAGAAATTAGGGCACAGCGGGCCTTCGGCCCGCAATAAATTGGTCTGCAACTCAATATCTACTCGGTCTTACGACCTCGCCATTAGGTCCAAAAAGAAATTAAGGCGCGGCGGGCCTTCGCCCCGCAATAAATTGGTCTGCGGCTCAATATCTACTCGGTCTTACGACCTCGCCATTAGGCCCAAAAAGAAATTAAGGCGCGGCGGGCCTTCGGCCCGCAATAAATTGGTCTGCGACTCAATATCTACTCGGTCTTACGACCTCGCCATTAGGCCCAAAAAGAAATTAAGGCGCGGCGGGCCTTCGGCCCGCAATAAATTGGTCTGCGACTCAATATCTACTCGGTCTTACGACCTCGCCATTAGGCCCAAAAAGAAATAAAGGCGCGGCGGGCCTTCGGCCCGCAATAAATTGGTCTGCGGCTCAATATCTACTCGGTCTTACGACCTCGCCATTAGGCCCAAAAAGAAATTAAGGTGCGGCGGGCCTTCGGCCCGCAATAAATTGGTCTGCGACTCAATATCTACTCGGTCTTACGATCTCGCCGATCAGTCCAAGAAGACAGTTTCTGTTTTTTTATATCTGTCTAAATAAAATAATTTTCACTTATACCATTTATTTACTTTAGTATCCAAATAGACGACCTTTGCAAAACCTTGCAAGTTTACACCGTTTTCAATGATCAATGTTTTTAGTAAGGGCCTTTAACATACGTTTTTTTATACATTTTTATACCTATTCTGCAAGTTGTCTCGTTGACTTTTCTCCATTAATTTCAAAGCTTGCTAAAACTAATTCGTCTTCACAGTGTTGAATGTTGTTTTTTTTCTTTGAAAATAAACCGTATACCGTTTCTATTTAAGTTCCTTAAAGTTATGGAATAAGGTTGTCGCTTTTCTGGATAAACGTTCAAGTATTCTGCTTGAACCCACGTGGTGTTTTTGTTACGCTGAATGTGTGCGCAAAAATAGCCTGTTTTTCAAATTTGAAAATGCTTGAGCCATCTTAAAGAGTAAATCAAACAAAATGAATTAGCAAAACTCGCTCGACATATTGTTAACCTGTCGGTATGTATTTGTTTCAACAAATTTTGTTTTACACGGCACACTGATCAGTATGAATAACGTCAAAAAGCTATTTTGGTCAGTTTTATAGCTTCTGGTTCGTTTAGATATAGGATGTGCAATGGCAAATTATTCAAAACAATAAGCAGATTTTGAATATCTGAAAATCCAAAACAGCGTCTATAAGAAAAATCAAAGTTCATGTCAATATCTCATTACGTAGTGGAAATAAAAAAATTAAATTTACGCCACTGAAAAGACTTTAAAAAGTTATCATAAAATGGTTAATGAAATTTTCATATATCTTCATAAATAAAAAAGTTATGGCCTGTTTTTCTAAATGGAAATTTTCACTATTTTCTGAATAAATTAATTTTTCTGCACTACTTTGCCTCTTTAACCGACTTTATATCTCCACTTACAACAAAGTTAACCGTGTTAGCCCACGTCGGTTGAAACACCCTGTATATATTATGTATAAATAAAGTGAATTTGACTTCTCGCATTAATATTCAAATTTTAAAGAAATCGGGTATTTTTCGTCAGATTTTATGTATTTCTACACTTGTTTTTAAGCCTGTGTACCGAATACTAACTTCATCGAATCAATGGCTTTGCCTTTGTTGAATAAATATTATTATTATTATGCACTACCGTCTCTTAACATTCCACGGGCCTCCCATTAGCGTCCAGCTTATACATAGCTGACTAATTTTGTACCACAGAACTCGCTGAATTAAAGCAATTTCGAACGCAGTTATATCTGTTTCGGTATTGAGAGCGAACTATTTTCATTATTTCAAAGGAAAAACATATTTAAAAAAATGCGTAATTACTTTAAATATTATCAATAAAAATAATTTTATTAGCAATTGTCAAATCATAACAAAAAGAAATATTTACATAACCTCACGTTTTTAAAAACATAATTCATGACAAATAATATTATATATATGATAATATCGTTATTAAATATGATCATATTTTGCAATAAATCTGATTGACCAATATAGTCTTCTCGTTTAAAATTCTAATCTTGTCATTCCATCAATTTTACACAATATTCGAATTCACTGTAGGTAAATCAATTTGTAATCTGTTTCAATAGATCTGTAAATAAATGTATATATAGGTATATATGAATAATTTCTATATTTTAGGAAACAAAATATTAGTTTTCATATTATAACCAAAAAATTATCAAGGTTAAAAAATGTTTTTTTTTTCTTAATCGTTATATACAAAAAGTTAATAATATATAAAATAACGTATAAACAAACCGTTTTATTATTGAAAATATCCCAAAATACATCAATTTCCATAGTAAGATGTGTATTTATTTTCATAGAGCTGTCAAAATAACCCCACGCCATTTTTAATTTTATCTGAACTGCTCATAGACATACGTCGTAATCGACATTACGCGACTCGATTTTATACGTCGTCTCTTTCTAACCAATTGCATATATGGCGACCTCTTGGCGGAATAATTTTTCGAAATATCTCAGCAGAAATTACCGGATTTGTCTCGATTTTGGCAAAAAGTTTACGTCCGATGGCCGTAATTTCGCTAAACAATGTTAAAAACCAATTCAACTGACGGCTAGAAAAAATTCAAATTTTATCAATCATTTGTTTTAAATTTGACATTTCAAAATAGAATTGACTCGTTTCACGAATCAAAATGCAACAAAAAATAAACTTCTGTCCCCGTCACTTTCATGTAGTTTAGCGACGTATGTTTTTAAAAAAATTTGATCGATTTGTCGCGTGTTAATTTCGCATTTAAGTTAGACAGTGACTTTTAATTTTTTTTGCCATGCTAAGTGAGAACCCCACACGGTCACCGTCATAGGAACGGAACAAAAAAACAATAACGCCGACTTTTATTTGCGAATTAACGGCGTTGAAAAAGTCGTTTTCGACGCGTCTTTTGCACTTTGCAGTTAGAGTTTTTTCTCACGCTTCGTTTAAAACCGGTCTCGACGTCGTGCGACGAAAACTCGCCGAGATACGACCGATTCCGGACGACGGGTTAATCAAATGGGACTTTTTTGTTTCCGCGTCGGCGCCCGAATTTTCGCCGAAAACCGTCCGCACAAAAACTCTTTAAAAAGATGCGAAAAAAGTCTGCAATTCAAGACCGGCCTCGCCGCTGGGCGATTTTTTTACGATTTTAGCCGGGCGATTGAAAATTTTTTCAACGTTAAGAGATAGGCGATCGGGCGCCCCTTTAAAAATTCGCCCTGCGGCCCCCCTCGAAACGCAAATTTTGCCGATGCGACGTTGGGATGTAGAAATAATGCACCCTTTTCGTAATTTTTTTTCGTAAAAATCCGTCAAAAATTGCACTTTTCTATAGACCCCCCGTTTGTACCTCGAAAAAATTAGTAGCTTTAATATAAGGGGACTAGTTGACCTGTGCAAAACCTTTTTGCAGGCAACTTAACACCGCTTTCAAAGATCAATGTTTTTGGTATGGGTCTGCGGAAAAAATTTTTTTTTACAAAATTTTTTTTTTTGCATTCGTTTTTGCCATGGTTTGTAAAGATCACTGTGATTTGAATCACGCCTGCGGCGCCAATTATCTTTAACGAGGTACGCAAAACTTTTTTAAATGTGTTTCTCCAATAGTTTTTTAATATCGATGTGTTTAGAATCACGCCTGCGGCGCCAATTACCATTGCTGGCATACACAAAACTTTTTTGAATGTGTCTTTAGAATAGTTCTCCAATATCAAAGTGTTATAAAATTTGTCTGGGACCCAATAATTACTCGGCCTAACGGCCTCGCCATGTGGTCCCAAAAAAATTCATCTGCGATTACTCGGTCTTAGACCCAAAAAAAATTAGTGCACGGCGGGCCTTCGGCCCGCAATAAATTGGTCTGCAACTCAATATCTACTCGGTCTTACGACCTCGGCATTAGGCCCAAAAAGAAAATAAGGCGCGGCGGGCCTTCGGCCCGCAATAAATTAGTCTGCGGCTCAATATCTACTCGGTCTTACGACCTCGTCATTAGGCCCAAAAAGAAATTAAGGCGCGGCGGGCCTTCGGCCCGCAATAAATTGGTCTGCGGCTCAATATCTACTCGGTCTTACGACCTCGCCATTAGGCCCAAAAAGAAATTAAGGCGCGGCGGGCCTTCGGCCCGCAATATATTGGTCTGCGACTCAATATTTACTCGGTCTTACGACCTCGTCATTAGGCCCAAAAAGAAAATAAGACGCGGCGGGCCTTCGGCCCGCAATAAATTGGTCTGCGACTCAATATCTACTCGGTCTTATGACCTCGCCATTAGAGCCAAAAAGAAAATAAGGAGCGGCGGGCCTTCGGCCCGCATAAATTGGTCTGCGACTCAATATCTACTCGGTCTTACGACCTCGCCATTAGAGCCAAAAAGAATATAAGGCGCGGCGGGCCTTCGGCCCGCAATAAATTGGTCTGCGACTCAATATCTACTCGGTCTTACGATCTCGACGATCAGTCCAAGAAGACAGTTTTTGTTTTTTTATATCTGTCTAAATAAAATAATTTTCACTTATACCATTTGTTTACTTTAGTATCCAAATAGACGACCTTTGCAAAACCTTGCGAGTTTACACCGTTTTCAATGATCAATGTTTTTAGTACGGGCCTTTAACATACGTTTTTTATACATTTTTTTATACCTATTCTGCAAGTTGTCTCGTTGACTTTTCTCCATTAATTTCAAAGCTTGCTAAAACTAATTCGTCTTCACAGTGTTGAATGTTGCTTTTTTTCTTTGAAAATAAACCGTATACCATTAAATATCTATTCTGCTTGAACCCACGTGGTGTTTTTGTTACGCTGAATGTGTGCGCAAAAATAGCTCGTTTCTTCAAATTTGAAAATGCTTGAGCCATCTTAGAGAGTAAATCAAACAAAATGAATTAGCAAAACTGTAGCCATCGCTCGACAGATTGTTAACCTGTCGGTATGTATTTGTTTCAACAAATTTTGTTTTACACGGCACACTGATCAGTATGGATAACGTCAAAAAGCTATTTTGGTCAGTTTTGTAGCTTTTGGTTCGTTTAGATATAGGATGTGCTATGTCAAATTATTCAAAAAAATAAGCAGAATTTGAATACCTGAAACTCCAAAACAGCGTCCATAAGAAAAAAAAAATATATATATATATATATATATATATATATATATATATATATATATATATATTTATATATATATCTATATATATATATATATTTCAAGTGCATCATGGACGTATCATATGAAAGGATCCGCTATGAGAAATACTAATATATTTCCTTTATAATTTTAAAATGCGTAGCTCGAAAGATATTAAAGAAAATATACAAAAATCGAGCGTTAACCATCTCCCCCATCACGGTGAAAACTGAACTTCAATTTTAGAAAATAGGAAATATAGTTTATAGGAAAACCTAAACGAAAATCCAAGTCTTAAACATCTCACGGATAACTGAATGGTATCGAACCATCTTCACGCGAGCTCGACTCATTCTTGCTCGGTTTTTTTCTCATCTGTGACATACAGAGGTAAATTTATCACAATGAAGTCTGTATTTGAGCGTTGATTTTTTTTTGATATTCTGAAAAAAAAATCCTTCATCGATTTTTAAAGAGATAGGGGCCGATTTTTTTAAATGTTCGATTCGAAAAAAATCTGTAAATATGATGCCATTTATTTATATGGTAGCCAATTTTGAGCCATTATAATTCATCGGCGCCTTTTCCCCTAAGTTAACCTCGGTGACCACCCTCTGTAAATTTCGGCGTCATTTTGAAATTTACCATCTTTTATTTACATGAAAAATACCACTCGTAAGTTGGTCTCTATTTGATTAAATGAACGGTGTGTTTTCAAACCAACTATAAAATTTGATGGCCATCCGAGTTGAAAATTATTTTAAAATAACAGATACGTCTCTTAATCTCATTTCACGGATTATTCTATGTAATAAAAAAGGAATGCTGTTCACTGGTAGGCACAGCACTTGAAAACGGCGGGACCGATTTGGCTAATTTTTTCTCAAAATCAGAAAAATATTGATTAATATTTTATATGGTATCTATTCTTCTTATATCCATGCCAAAGCCCCGCGAGGCTAAACTAATATGCTTGAGCCGGCGGCTCTACTATTGTTGTTGTTGTTGTCGAGCAGGTCGCTGCCCCGAGAGGCAAATTATAATATGGTAGAAACGAAGTCTCCACTACTGCTGTACAATCACACAAATTAAATGCTGTCAGTAATAATAGAATCATATACAGCGTGTTCAAAAAATTCGGAAACGCTAAAATATCGCAAAGAAATAGTATTTTTTGGAAAATGTTTCGAATAAGAGTTTCTCAATTCCAATCAACGCTTATTTTGATGACAAATATTTCCCCTTTAGGGGGTACACTTGCGGGGGACTGAGGTCAACTCTAAAATTTCATATGGTAAACACTATTTTTCTCTATTAGGTCGTATTAAAAGTAAATTGATTAGAGCTCATATGATCCAAAAGATGAATTTCGGTTGAAAAAACTATCAGAATCGTGTAATTACATTGCAAATAACCATAACATTTTCTGGCAAAAGTAAAAACCCTAATTGCGATTTATCTCAAAACTGACATTTTGCAAATACTTCGATGGCTAATATTTACACGCATATTAATTTCATAATTTATCACAATCATCATTATTTTGTATTGCAACTCTGTATACTATTGCATAAGGAAATATGTATAGGTATGAGGATTTGTCAAAATAAAATAATTTAAATTTTCATAAACATATCTTTGTAACAAAGTCAGCTCCTACTCTTGTTTGCTAAGATCCTTATCACAAACATAATATCATGCTTATGTCACCTCAATTTCAAAATACAGTATAATCTTTTGGGGAAGCTCCAAACACCTAATCAAACTGTTCAGACTACAAAAAAATGCATTCGCATCATCATGAAAGTCGGCTATAGAGACTCGTGTATTCCGCTATTCAAAAAACTTAAAATACTACCTTTGCCGTCAATATATATATTTGAATGCGCCTGTTACGTTAAGAAACATTTTGAATAGGTACTTTGTAGTTTGTACTACACATAAACGGACATAACTACCAAACACGACACAAAATAGACTTATATGCAGGACCTAACATATCATACAGTGTTATTAACAATTAAATAAATATCTACAATAACGTACCAGCGGACATAAAAATTCTTGAGCTTGAAAGATATAAAACAGTGTTATATCAACATTTAGTTAACAATTGCTTTTACAGTGTCAGTGACTTCACTGTTCAGCTCCAACAAAAATAACAATATTTTAATCTATATCCATATTTTATATAAATTGTAATATTTCATAGACGGTGACAGTCGTTTGAAAATATTTTTTTCTTATATAGCATTGTAACAATGGTTGTTTCTCAACAATTATAGCTAACGATCGCTATTATACTGCCGATTATGTTAAATCTATTACTTGGCTATAATATATGAACATTAACTTATATTTTAATAGTTATTTAATATTTTATATATTTTTTAATAATCTAATGTACAAAATGTATGACATATTCAATGGCTTTGCCTTTGTTGATTAAATATTATTATTGTTATGCACTACCGTCTCTTAACATTCCACGGGCCTTCCATTAGCGTCTAGCTTATACATAGTTGACTAATTTTGTACCACAAAACACGCTGAATTAAAGCAATTTCGAACGCAGTTACCTATATCTGTTTCGGTATTGAGAGCGAACTATTTTCATTATTTTAAAGGAAAAACATATTTAAAAAAATGCGTAATTCAAATATTATCAATAAAAATAATTTTATTAACAATTGTCAAATCATAACAAAAAGAAATATTTACATAGCCTCACATTTTTAAAAACATAATTCATGACAAATAATATTATATATACGATAATATCGTTATTAAATATGATTATATTTTGCAACAAATCCGATTGACAAATGTAGTCTTCTCGTTTAAAATTCCAATCTTCTCATTCCATCAATTTCACACATTCGAATTCACTGTAGGTAAATATTCAAAATATATAATAGGTAGAAGATTCAGGATATCAATTTGTAATCTGTTTCAATAGATCTGTAAATAAATTCGTATATGACTAATTTCTATATTTTAGGAAACAAAATATTAGTTTTCATATTGTAACCAAAAAATTATCAAGGTTAAAAAATGTTTTTTTTTTTTCTTAATCGTTATACAAAAAGTTAATAATATATAAAATAACGTATAAGCAAACCGTTTTATAATTGAAAATATCCCAAAATACATCAATTTTCATAGTAAGATGTGTATTTATTTTCATAGAGCTGTCAAAATAATCTCACGCCATTTTTAATTTTATCTAAACTGCTCACAGACATACGTCGTAATCGACATTACGCGACTCGATTTTATACGTCGTCTCTCTCTAACCAATTGCATATATGGCGACCTCTTGGCGGAATAATTTTTCGAAATATCTCAGCAAAAATCACCCGATTTGTCTCGGACGTCTGTCAAAATGTTCTATAATTATCAATTTACACGATTTTGGCAAAAAATTTACGTCCGATGGGCGTAATTTCGCTAAACAATGTTAAAAACCAATTCAACTGACAGCTAGAAAAAATTCAAATTTTATCAATCATTTGTTTTAAATTTGACATTTCAAAATAGAATTGACTCGTTTCACGAATCAAAATGCGACAAAAAATAAACTTCTGTCCCCGTCACTTTCATGTAGTTTAGCGACGTATGTTTTTAAAAAAATTTGATCGATTTGTCGCGTGTTAATTTCGCATTTAAGTTAGACTGTGACTTTTAATTTTTTTTGCCATGCTAAGTGAGGACCCCGCACGGTCACCGTCATAAGAACGCGACAAAAAAACAATAACGCCGACTTTTATTTGCGAATTAACGGCGTTAAAAAAGTCGTTTTCGACGCGTCTTTTGCACTTTGCAGTTGGAGTTTTTTCTCGCGCTTCGTTTAAAACCAGTCTCGACGTCGTGCGACGAAAACTCGCCGAGATACGACCGATTCCGGACGACGGGTTAATCAAATGGGACTTTTTTGTTTCCGCGTCGGCGCCCGAATTTTCACCGAAAACCGTCTGCGCGAAAACTCTTTAAAAAGAGGCGAAAAAAGTCTGCAATTCGAGACCGCCCTCGCCGCTGGGCGATTTTTTTACGATTTTAGCCGGGCGATTGAAAATTTTTTCAACGTTAAGAGATAGGCGATCGGGCGCCCCTTTAAAAAATCGCCCTGCGGCCCCCCTCGAAACGCAACTTACGCCGATGCGACGTTGAGATGTAGAAATAATGCGCCCTCGTCGTAATTTTTTTTCGTAAAAATTCCTCAAAAATTGCACTTTTCTATAGACCGCCCGTTTGTACCTTGAAAAATTTTTCAGCTTTAATATAAGGGGACTAGTTGACCTGTGCAAAACCTTTTTGCAGGCGACTTAACACTGCTTTCAAAGATCAATGTTTTTGGTATGGGTCTGCGGAAAAATTTTTTTACAAAAAAAAAATTTTTTTACAAAAAAAAAAATTTTTTACATCCGTTTTTGCCATGGTTTGTACAGATCACTGTGTTTTGAATCACGCCTGCGGCGCCAATTATCTTTAACGGGGTACGCAAAACTTTTTTAAATATGTTTCTACAATAGTTTTCCAATATCGATGTGTTTAGAATCACGCCTGCGGCGCCAATTACGATTGCTGGCGTACACAAAACTTTTTTGAATGTGTCTTTAGAATAGTTCTCCAATATCAAAGTGTTATGAAATTGGTCTGCGACCCAATAATTACTCGGCCTAACGGCCTCGCCATATTATCCCAAAAGGACAATAGGCGGACCTGCGGCCCGCAATGTTACCTTATTTTCATTGTTTTTATGTCTGTCTAAATAAAATAGTTTTCACTTTTACCATTTATTAACTTTAGTATTCAAACAGATGACCTGTGCAAAACCTTTTTGCAGGCAACTTAACACCGCTTTCAAAGATCAATGTTTTTGGCATGGGTCTGTGGAAAACATTTTTTTTACAAGTTTTTTTTTGCATCCGTTTTTGCCATGGTTTTTAAAGATCACTGTGATTTGAATCACGCCTGCGGCGCCAATTATCTTTAACGGGGTACGCAAAACTTTTTAAAATGTGTTTCTATAATAGTTTTCTAATATCGATGTGCTTAGAATCACGCCTGCGGCGCCAATTACCATTGCTGGCATACACAAAACCTTTTTGAATGTGTCTTTAGAATAGTTCTCCAATATCAAAGTGTTATAAAATTGGTCTGGGACCCAATAATTACTCGGCCGAACAGCCTCGCCATATGGTCCCAAAAAAATTGGTCTGCGACCCGATATCTACTCGGTCTTACGACCTCGCCATTAGGCCCAAAAAGAAAATAGGGCATGGCGGGCCTTCGGCCCGCAATAAATTGGTCTGCGACTCAATATCTACTCAGTCTTACGACCTCGCCGATAGGTCCAAGACTGTAAGCGTGCCTTCGGCCCGCAATAAATTGGTCTGCGACCCGATATCTACTCGGTCTTGCGACCTCGCCGATAGGTCCAAGAAGACAGTATATTTTCTTATTTTTGTTTTTTTCAATATTGATGTGTCACAAAATTGGTCTGCGGCCCGATATCTACTAAAACTGTCCAACAGAAAAAACTGACCAACACATACCCACTAAAAATTGCCGAACATACACTTATCCACCAAAAATTGCCCATCACCCACCCATCCGAAATTGCTGAAAACCCACCCACTCATTTCAGTAATTTTGACCCTATAATCAAGTGCAGAATTATTTTCTATATTCGTTCAAAAAAAGTTTTTTTTTGTCATTTGCTATTAGATATGAATTTGTTTTCTTTTAAAATTGAAAATCAACTATGGGTACATGTAAAGATGACATTATTCAATCATTGTTTAGATTTATAATAAATTAACATAATACATTTTATACGATATATTTTAATCGATCATTACATTAATTACAATTTTAACTTGTGTATATATTTACTGGCAATGAAATAGTTATAAAATAATTATGTGTAAATGGATACATTTCATAATATATGCGAGCTAGGTCGTTTTTCTTTCATCGATCGTTCTATTCATTGGTGATTGAAATTTTCTTTGCTGTTTGCGTCTGCTTCTTGACATCCTTCTTGATCTAGAAGCTGTTATGTTTGGAACCATAGAAACCTAGAACAATAAAAAAAAAAGCAAGCAGACATATTCTTCTAATTTTACGAAAAATTTTTACTTTAAACTTTATAACTGTACATTAATATCAAAATGATGTTTCATTTTAAAATAAGACTTTTACGACAATTTTCCACACCACCCTCTTGAGGTATTGTCAAGGCGCGTTACTCCTTTTTTTTACATGGTAGAGTTCCCCATAGAAGTTAAAAAACGATTTTAACTTACTTATTTGGTGCTTCCGAGAACATGCTGGACGCATGTCAATGACTCCATGCCGGTGTTGTAAACCTGTAAAACAACAAAAATGCATTATTTCTATAATATTAATACGCTATATTATACTTTATCACGTTTATTTAAGCACGTTACAATTCGCGTAGTAACGTGCCACACGCTTTTTGAGCCGTTTCCCCACATTCGTGATATCGACCATGGGGCAAACAAAGCGTATGATTTTTTTTTAATTTTTCATTCACGGTTATTTAAGGCACATAATGATTCCCGTCGACCGTACTAACGTGCCATACACATCTCAAGAGCCCACACATTTCGAAGAATCGACTATGTGGCGAACAGAGAGCATACGATATTTTATTAATTTTTTATTCGCGGTTATTTAAGGCACGTTATGATTCCCGTCGACCGTACTAACGTGCCACACGCTTTTTGAGCCGTTTCCCCACATTCGTGATATCGACCATGGGGCAAACAAAGCGTATGATTTTTTTTTAATTTTTCATTCACGGTTATTTAAGGCACATAATGATTCCCGTCGACCGTACTAACGTGCCATACACATCTCAAGAGCCCACACATTTCGATGAATCGACTATGTGGCGAACAGAGAGCGTACGATATTTTATTAATTTTTTATTCGCGGTTATTTAAGGCACGTTATGATTCCCGTCGACCGTACTAACGTGCCATACACATCTCAAGAGCCCACACATTTCGAAGAATCGACTATGTGGCGAACAGAGAGCATATGATTATTTTTTAAGTTTCTAACACTTCCTTGTACACGATGTTCGCAGTATACGACGTGTCGCTTCCCTCGATGAGTTTTCCCTGTTTCGAACCTTCTAAAATCTGAACGCGTACGGCGTTCAACGCGCGCGCTCTCGAGAATGCGACGTACAGTTGACCGTGCGCGAATACGGGCTTCGATAGATATATGCCCACTTTTTCTAGGGTCGATCCTTGTGCCTTGTTTATAGTCATCGCGTAGGCAGGACGAATGGGAAACTGCCGCCTTTTTAATTTAAAAGGCATGTCGCTATCAGTCGACGTCAGATCCAATCTCGGAATAAAAACTCTGTTGCCTTGAAACCGTCCGGTTATTATCTCTGCATCTATGCAATTTTCCATCAAGTTTTTAACAATCAGTCTTGTACCGTTACAAAGACCTTGCCTAACTTGCAAGTTCCTCAGCAGCATAATTATGGTGCCGGTTTTCAACGTTAATTTGTGCGGCGGCAGTCCCGACGGCGTTATTGAATTTAGGAATTCGACGCTGAAATTGCTCCGTTCTTCCTCGTCGTCGGTCACTATGGAATCTGCGCTGTTATAGGCTTTGGCCTGACCGTCGAGCAATTCAATTATTCTATCGTTCAATAGCGTACAGTCGTCATTTCGCGGGCACAATATGGCTCTCTTATAGACTGATCCGGCAGTCACTAACGCGTTTTCGCTAAATATCTCCGATACTACGTCGTCTACCATACACACGTCTGGTATGGCAACGGTCTCATTCGATAAATCGATGTGGTTTTCGAGTTTTCCTTCTCCGAGCTCTCGAAGCCAATTTGAAAAATCCGTTTCGTCTGCGTTCGCTCGCATATTCCTCGTGAGCGAAAACGTTTGAAAGTGCGCCCATAAATGACAATTTTTTACGCAATTTTCCACGACTTTTGTCCTGTTCGCGTTACGGACTACAGGTAGGCACTGGCGAAAATCACCGCCGAGAAGAACGACTTTACCCCCGAATGGTCTTTCCACGCGCGTTATGTCTCTTAACACCCTGTCGACGGCTGTCAGAGACGTGGCCGGTGCCATTGTGATTTCGTCCCAGATTATTATCTTTGCCGCGTCGATTGCCAGTGCCTGCGGTGTGCCGGGCTTTAAACCGGACGTCGACGTGTCCAGTAACGGTACCGGCAGTTTGAACTGTGAATGGCATGTTCTGCCTCCCTTCAGCAGTAGCGACGCGATTCCCGTCCACGCAACCGCGATTACCGAAACGCCCTTTCCTCGCAATGCGCTGATGAGTGCGTTGTACAAAAACGTTTTTCCCGCGCCGCCTACACCATCAAGGTAAAAGTACCGGGCTCGTATTTCGGCGTTTTCGACGGTTCTCATCACTTCTTCGAAGACCGTAAGCTGATCTGCGTTCAGCATTGCTCTCATGCGATCGGCTTCCGTACGCTCGATTTCCGCATCGAAATCGTCTACCGGACGTTGTACGACGTGTTCCCGCGGTTGTTCGAATCCGAAATCCGTCAATCTATGCCCGTGCAAAGCGAGGTTATTCTGAATATCACTCAGAGCGAGATCTTCCGCGATTCGTCTTTCGTGAGTGCGCGCGAAATCGTCGATTAGATCGTCCTTGAATTGTTCCCACAATATTTGAGGCTCGTTGAGTTCGCAATAGATCAAAATTGTCGCGAATAGTGATCTTAACTGGCGCGGCATTTTGAACGTTGCCGCTTCACGCATACATCTCATCCATTCATTATCGTCGGCCAGCAGATTTCGTTGTCTCGCGGCATCTTTAAACGTCAGACACACCTCGCCGTTTACCGTTCGCACGTCCTCAAACGACATAGCTCCTCTAACGTGCAACAAAAGCAGTCTGAGATAGTACCTCTCTTCATCTCTCGGACTGACCGTATAGATTCGCGAGATTACGTCGACGCGTTTTTTCCTGTCGGTCCATATTTTTTTGTCGAATACGTAATGCGTTGGAATCTCCGTATACAGATATTCTCTGGCAGCGGGATTTCGTACGTTCAATTTAAACCAAGCCGTTAGCGTCGTCTCTCCTGCGGCTGCCCTTTCAACGGCGTGCTGTTCGTTTCCCTCTTGGAAATAAACGGCTTGTTGAAACGGTAGATGCACCGCCAATCGTTTGATCGCATGGCTCCTGTCGTGCATCTTAAATTCGAATATTCTCCACAGCGCTTCCGGTGCGCTGACATAGCGCGCATCTACGAACGTTTCGAGTTCGTCCCAATTTAAAACGTTGTCTTCGTTGCCGATCTGTAAGCAAGCGCAGTCGTGTCCTTTGTACACATACTTGCATATGTACTTGACGCTCTTTATCGAAGAGCAAATTTCCACATTTATGTGCGCGTTGTATTTTCTCAACAGCCATTTATTATACGGCACGACGTACCTGTTATCAACTTCGTGACCTCTAACACGAACGGTTCGACCCGTGTCTCGCCGTTTATATTTCGGATATCCGTTTTCGTTCACTACGGTCTCATCCCTAAATTCTTTGGGGAATTTCTTGCTGCATTTTCCCTCACTCATACACGGAGAGTTGGGAGCAAGTGTACCGCAGGGTCCGTGTATCATCGTAGCGCTAACGATCGCGTAAAGTTCGGGTTCGGTGACGGCGTCCGGAATTTCGGCACTGACGATTCTATCGACTTGTTCCGATTCTCGCGGTTTATCCTCGGCGCGCAAAATAATTAAAATGTGGCAATGTGGCAACCCGCGCTTCTGAAACTCGATGACGTGCAGATAGGCGACCGGTACGCCCAAAACGTGTTTGACGCGAATGTCGTTTAAAAATTCTCTGAGTTTCAGATGAAATACTCTGGCTGTCAGATCCGGACGGTGTTCAGCCTTTTGCCACGGTTCTAAATTCTCTGTGATCTCTCGCCATTTCGGATTACACGTGAACGTAATAAATAGATCGGGTCGACCATATTTTGTGACGATTGTCATTGCGTCCTGAAAATTTTGGTGCATGTTCCTAGGACTTCCCTCAAATGTCGGCGGTAGTATCACCATTCTACCGACTCTTGCTTGATTTTCTACCGCAGCGTCGTGCAAATAATCCATCAATCCTTGGTACATTTCCACGCGGAGTCGTTGCTGGTTCTCTCGAAAATATTGAAGTCTCGAACCCTCGACTTTCACATACCAATCGACTGCAAACTGTTGCGTCAGTTTGCCGGCATTCAATATCGCGTTGAAATATCCTACTCTAATAGCAAATTGGTAGCTGCAATATTGCAGCATCGATACGTTTTCTCTTCGAGCTGTTCTTTGCCTGTACGGCATATTCGGTTGCCAACCGGGCTCCCCTCGCGGAAATAGCAACGGATAGCTCATCGGGTCGCAGTTTGGGCTCAGTATCGATATTTTCCGCAATAATCCTCTTCTCGAATATAACCTAATGTCACGTTCCAGAGGCGGAGCACCGTCGTCGCTTCGAAATACCACGGCCACTTCGTTGGCCGTCGGTAAATTATATCTACGTAGATCGCGTCGACGGTCTTCGAAAATGCTCATTATTATTTCAGACGTATTTCGGCCTTCTGCTTCCGCTCTTTGATTTTCTTCGACTTCCACCTCTTTCAAAAATTTATACGCCTCCGCAAATGGGTTTATTTCACGAAGTAACCTATCTAACTCGTCCATTAATTCCGGAATACACTCTCGGTTTTCCTGTCGTCGCAATCTGTGATTCTGTGCATCGGCTGAATCTAAAAAATAAAGTTGCCCGTAACTTATATTGCCTACCGGTCGCTCGACGTGAGCTATTTGGTGGTAAATCTGTCCGTGAATCCTGAAACAGTAAGGTCCTCGTCCTGCAGGCATATCGATGTTGACGCCTGTCGACGCAAACGCAAACGCACTGTTATACTGCCGTATGTTCTGCAGAAAATTGTCAGAATGTACATGCCGTCCGCACAATAGATCTTCCAACAGTTGCGGGCAGTCTCTCGGTTCGAACAGTACCTTTCCTTTTCGACAACATTGCGTAAATTTTCCGTCGGGTGGCCGTTCGGCCGAAAAATGCATTGCCTGACACTCGGAACATATCGCGTTCATATTACCGGAATAAAACTCTTCAACTTCTCTCTCCAACGCAAACAAATAGGTCGCCACCTGTCCCACCCTTCGACGCTGATCCCAAAGATCTCGCTCGATTCCGACTTCGGCTTCGATCTCGAAATCGTTGTCGCGGACTTCGATCGGTCGCGGCTGTGTAACCGAAGACTCGGCTCGGATGGACATCGACTCATAGCTTGACGTGTTTTGCAGGTTGAGAGACGGTTGCGGCACGATCTGAAAATGTTCATCGGAAATTAATGACTCGTCGCTCGACGTTTCAAACTGTCTTAAAAACGGTTCCTGTATGTTCCGCAGCGGTTCATCGGGGCGATGCGACGGTCCCGCGATCGGAGATACTGGCCGCACGACGATTCGCTCCGGTCGATCGACACTTGGCGCTGCCAGGTCGATCTCTCTGACGGTCAATGTCGGTTGAACGGCGATCTGCGCCGGTTCGTCGGGGACTCGAGTCGCTCCCGGCTCAGCCCGAGTGACCGGAACGGCTTGCTGTCCACCTTGTCGAACACCTTTTGGTACGGTGAGACGTGTCCTCTTCTTTGGCGGCATTATGTTGTAGAAATCCTGAAACAGTAAAACAAATCCAAGCACGCGCACACTCAACACCTTTCACGCACAGATTCAAACTGTCATTCACACAAAACTTTAGTTATTGATCACACAGGTACATACACTTCAACAATCTATTGAGACATTTGTAAATTTTGATCAAGTATACTCAATTAATAAACTGTACTTCAGGAATGGCGTGTCATTGGCGGCACGCGACAGAATATTGTCGGGGCACGGTGATTGAGATAAATAATCGAAATAACACACAGGATGTTTATTAATGATTTATTCCAGCAAGCAAATAAATAACGGTTCCAGTGTAGATTTGATTATTAATTCCACTGTTATGTTATGGCCATTATTTTTATAAATGTACTATGTTTTTGCGAAAATATGATTTTATTATGTAAATGGCACGCACGCTGAAACACTGTTTATATTAAAGAAATGATAATCACTTTCTGTTCAAAAAGTTTCAACTATTTTTGGATAATGAAACACATAAAAATTTCATAAATGTCACTTACCGTTCACAATCACACAGATTAAATGCGTTCAGTAATAATAGAATAATATAGATGACAAACCACAAAAACAACAATATTTTTCGCTTTGAATATATGAAATATATATTTCACAATAATTTTATAAGCTTCTATATGAACCAAGCCCGTATGGTGAATCGCTTGCCTATTGCCAACTTTGATCGTACTATATGCACTGATATAAGCATTTATTGGTGGATACTGGATAGTGAACGTACGAAAATATAATACCGGCAGCTATTTAAAATAAATAGCCGCGGATATTTAACCGGCTAGTTACCTTTTACATTAGTAAATAAGTATCGATAACTGCTTGACAAATCATTTATAACACATAAAATCAAATGAAATTGACAATTACTGTACGATCTAAAACCGAATTTTATACTCAGTCGAGTCGTTAAATTATGATACTGAAACGATATATTTTAACTTTATGATATATGTGCTTTCAGATCCAGTATATATTATAATTATATTTTATACTTCTGAAAGCAATTTGTAAAACAAAATGAGAGACTTCTTACACCACAAAATTGATTTCTAAATTCGTGCTGTTTAGACATTATACGGTCGACAAAGAATGTCCGGAGTGTAAAAAACCACTAAATCAAACAGTTTCTTACTATATAACAGCCGTCAGTTTAGACTACAAAGTACAAATGGTTTGATTTTTTTTTATTCAAAGAAATTGCAAACTGAATTACATTGTCGTTCACAAATTTAATCAAATATCCAAATATGGAAACAATAGATATGAAACGCTTGTCGATGAACATTTTCTTACACCTTCGCTTGATGCTATATGTATATTTATTTTTTTAAACAGGCCACCAGTAAATTTGATAGATGAAAGAAATCTTACATGCTATTAAATATAATATGTAGAAAAATAATTTAAAAAAAGTACCAATATTCCCCAAATTTCATGCTTCAAAAATTTATAGTATGGAAAAAAAGTATAGTCTGTAACAATACATTTATTGCATTATTTTGAAAGCTTTTTTTGACGTCAAGTTCTGGAAAAAAATACATATGAGTATATTTACTTTTTTTTTACAGATTTTAAATATCTATTCATAGTAATAGCTTTTGAAACGTCTTAACAATGAAACATTTTTTGAAATTCGCACACTCGTACAGTGAGTAATAATTCATTGCATGCAGTAATTTGACAACGATGCCTAAGTGAAGACTTCTTTCTTGATCGATACTACTCGTCTTTGTTCGACGTATTTTTTTTCAGTTAATCGCAAATTAATTCAAATACTTTGAATCGGCTCTAAAATATAGACACACATCATCGTATCAACAGAAGATGTAATAAAAATTCCTTCGATGCTAAAAGATGATTCAAGCTTACATTATTTCAAATAAATTTATAAAAAACAAATGCGTAATTATCTCAAATATTATTGTTGAAAGCAGCTTTACCGATGGCAATTTGATCCGATGCCTACGAAATCGCTTCGGTCTTGACCGATAGTTATCTATAATAGAAATTTCTTTGATGCTCATAGTTATATTTAACTTACACTATTAGTCTATGAATTTATTGCAATTTCGAAGGCAATTATATCTGTTTCTGTATTGAGAGCAAACTATTTTCATTATTTAAAAAAAGAATTATTAGAAAAAATGCTTAATTACTTCAAATATTATCAATAAAAATAAGTTTATAAACATTTATTCAAAAAATATTGTTACAATAATATCAAAAATAAACTAAAAAAGAAAAAATATACATAACCTCATTTTTAACAGCATAACTTACGTCAAAAAAATGTTGTGGTTATTAAATACGATAATTTTTTAAAACAAATCCGACTGACAAATGTAGTATTTATGTTTTAAAATTCCAATATATTGTCATTTCAACAATTCTTTACATTCGCATTCATTATAAGTAAGTAAATAATTTCCAAAATACAGGAATGAATTTATAACCTTATTTCGTGATCTGTAAATAAATTTGAATATGAACTATTTCAAGAAGTATATAATAATTAAGAAAAAATGTTTAAACAAACCGTATTATAATTTTCTATATTCCAAAAATCTGCTTTGATAGTTTTGTATTCAATCATCTCACACATAGAACGTATAGGGTACGTTTGACATCTGATTGTGTGTTTAGTACACGACAATCCACACTAAATGCTTAATTCGCCAATAAATAATATAAATACCATTATAATATGTCAAATTATCTTAAATTTCGTTTTTAAATGACGATAAGCTACCGCTTACTGGTTAGAGACTTTGAATTATCATTTATAAAAAAGTTTCCGCCTGTCAGATTAACCTTTCATATGTATCAGATGTCAGACTGTGTACAATGATCAAAATAAGATCAAAATTATATGTCCGTCTCTATCTTACTAATTGTATATATTATGTCATCCTTTTGGCCGAATTAAATTTGAAGATTTCTCAGCAAAAATTATCGAGTCTGTCTCGGGTGTCTGTCAAAAAGTTTTATAATTAATAACTTACATGATTTTGGCAAACAAATTACGGTCGATGGTCACAATTTCGTTAAATAATGTTAAAAACCAACCGTTTGACAGATAAATTAAATGTCATTGTTTGTTAGTCGTTTGTTTAAAATGTCAAATGTGTAAGATTTATTGCCGTACTCAAAATTATATGTCTGTCTCTTTCTAACCAATTGCATATATGGCGACCTCTTGGCGGAATAATTTTTCGAAATATCTCAGCAAAAATCACCGGATTTGTCTCGGACGTCTGTCAAAATGTTCTATAATTATCAATTTACACGATTTTGGCAAAAAGTTTACGTCCGATGAGTATAATTTCGCTAAACAATGTTAAAAACCAATTCAACTGACAGCTAGAAAAAATTCAAATTTTATCAATCATTTGTTTTAAATTTGACATTTCAAAATAGAATTGACTCGTTTCACGAATCAAAATGCGACAAAAAATAAACTTCTGTTTCCGTCACTTTCATGCAGTTTAGCGACGTATGTTTTTAAAAAAATTTGATCGATTTGTCGCGTGTTAATTTCGCGTTTAAGTTAGACTGTGACTTTTAATTTTTTTTGCCACTCTAAGTGAGGACCCCACACGGTCACCGTCATAGGAACGCGACAAAAAAACAATAACGCCGACTTTTATTTGCGAATTAACGGCGTTAAAAAAGTCGTTTTCGACGCGTCTTTTGCACTTTGCAGTTGGAGTTTTTTCTCGCGCTTCGTTTAAAACCGGTCTCGACGTCGTGCGACGAAAACTCGCCGAGATACGACCGATTCCGGACGACGGGTTAATCAAATAAGACTTTTTTGTTTCCGCGTCGGCGCCCGAATTTTCGCCGAAAACCGTCCGCGCGAAAACTCTTTAAAAAGAGGCGAAAAAAGTCTGCAATTCAAGACCGCCCTCGCCGCTGGGCGATTTTTTTACGATTTTAGCCGGGCGATTGAAAATTTTTTCAACGTTAAGAGATAGGCGATCGGGCGCCCCTTTAAAAAATCGCCCTGCGGCCCCCCTAAATATGCAAATTTTGCCGATGCGACGTTGAGATGTAGAAATAATGCGCCCTCGTCGTAATTTTTTTTCGTAAAAATCCGTCAAAAATTGCACTTTTCTATAGACCGCCCGTTTGTACCTCGAAAAATTTTTCAGCTTTAATATAAGGGGACTAGTTGACCTGTGCAAAACCTTTTTGCAGGCAACTTAACACCGCTTTCAAAGATCAATGTTTTTGGTATAGGTCTGCGGAAAAAATTTTTTTTTACAAATTTTTTTTTTTGCATTCGTTTTTGCCATGGTTTGTAAAGATCACTGTGATTTGAATCACGCCTGCGGCGCCAATTATCTTTAACGGGGTACGCAAAACTTTTTTAAATGTGTTTCTCCAATAGTTTTCTAATATCGATGTGTTTAGAATCACGCCTGCGGCGCCAATTACCATTGCTGGCATACACAAAACTTTTTTGAATGTATCTTTAGAATAGTTCTCCAATATCAAAGTGTTATAAAATTTGTCTGGGACCCAATAATTACTCGGCCTAACGGCCTCGCCATGTGGTCCCAAAAAAATTCATCTGCGATTACTCGGTCTTAGACTCAAAAAAAAATTAGGGCACACGGGCCTTCGGCCCGCAATAAATTGGTCTGCAACTCAATATCTACTCGGTCTTACGACCTCGGCATAAGGCCCAAAAAGAAAATAAGGCGCGGCGGGCCTTCGGCCCGCAATAAATTGGTGCGGCTCAATATCTACTCAGCCTTACGACCTCGCCATTAGGCCCAAAAGGAAATTAAGGCGCGGCGGGCCTTCGGCCCGCAATAAATTGGTCTGCGACTCAATATCTACTCGGTCTTACGACCTCGTCATTAGGCCCAAAAAGAAAATAAGGCGCGGCGGGCCTTCGGCCCGCAATAAATTGATCTGCGGCTCAATATCTATTCGGTCTTACGACCTCGCCATTAGGCCCAAAAAGAAATTAAGGCGCGGCGGGCCTTCGGCCCGCAATATATTGGTCTGCGACTCAATATCTACTCTGTCTTACGACCTCGTCATTAGGCCCAAAAAGAAAATAAGGCGCGGCGGGCCTTCGGCCCGCAATAAATTGGTCTGCGACTCAATATCTACTCGGTCTTACGACCTCGCCATTAGAGCCAAAAAGAAAATAAGGCACGGCGGGCCTTCGGCCCGCATAAATTGGTCTGCGGCTCAATATCTACTCGGTCTTACGACCTCGCCATTAGGCCCAAAAAGAAATTAAGGTGCGGCGGGCCTTCGGCCCGCAATAAATTGGTCTGCGACTCAATATCTACTCGGTCTTACAATCTCGCCGATCAGTCCAAGAAGACAGTTTTTGTTTTTTTATATCTGTCTAAATAAAATAATTTTCACTTATACCATTTATTTACTTTAGTATACAAATAGACGACCTTTGCAAAACCTTGCGAGTTTACACCGTTTTCAATGATCAATGTTTTTAGACGGGCCTTTAAGATATGTTTTTTATACATTTTTTTAGACCTATTCTGCAAGTTGTCTCGTTGTCTTTTCTCCATTAATTTCAAAGCTTGCTAGAACTAATTCGTCTTCACAGTGTTGAATGTTGCTTTTTTTCTTTGAAAATAAACCGTATACCATTAAATATCTATTCTGCTTGAACCCACGTGGTGTTTTTGTTACGCTGAATGTGTGCGCAAAAATAGCTCGTTTCTTCAAATTTGAAAATGCTTGAGCCATCTTAGAGAGTAAATCAAACAAAATGAATTAGCAAAACTGTAGCGATCGCTCGACAGATTGTTAACCTGTCGGTATGTATTTGTTTCAACAAATTTTGTTTTACACGGCACACTGATCAGTATGGATAACGTCAAAAAGCTTTTTTGGTCAGTTTTGTAGCTTTTGGTTCGTTTAGATATAGGATGTGCTATGTCAAATTATTCAAAAAAATAAGCAGAATTTGAATATCTGAAACTCCCAAACAGCGTCCATAAGAAAAAAAAAATATATATATATTTCAAGTGCATCATGGACGTATCATATGAAAGGGTTCGCTATGAGAAATACTAATATATTTCCTTTATAATTTTAAAATGCGTAGCTCGAAAGATATTAAAGAAAATATACAAAAATCGAGCGTTAACCATCTCCCCCATCACGGTGAAAACTGAACTTCAATTTTAGAAAATAGGAAATATAGTTTATAGGAAAACCTAAACGAAAATCCAAGTCTTAAAGATCTCACGGAAAACTGAATGGTATCGAACCATCTTCACGCGAGCTCGACTCATTCTTGCTCGGTTTTTTTCTCATCTGTGACATACAGAGGTAAATTTATCACAATGAAGTCTGTATTTGAGCGTTGATTTTTTTTTTTGATATTCTGAAAAAAAAATCCTTCATCGATTTTTAAAGAGATTGGGGCCGATTTTTTTAAATGTTCGATTCGAAAAAAATCTGTAAATATGATGCCATTTATTTATATGGTAGCCAATTTTGAGCCATTATAATTCATCGGCGCCTTTTCCCCTAAGTTAACCTCGGTGACCACCCTCTGTAAATTTCGGCGTCATTTTGAAATTTACCATCTTTTATTTACATGAAAAATACCACTCGTAAGTTGGTCTCTATTTGATTAAATGAACGGTGTGTTTTCAAACCAACTATAAAATTTGATGGCCATCCGAGTTGAAAATTATTTTAAAATAACAGATACGTCTCTTAATCTCATTTCACGGATTATTCTATGTAATAAAAAAGGAATGCTGTTCACTGGTAGGCACAGCACTTGAAAACGGCGGGACCGATTTGGCTAATTTTTTCTCAAAATCAGAAAAATATTGATTAATATTTTCTATGGTATCTATTCTTCTTATATCCATGCCAAAGCCCCGCGAGGCTAAACTAATATGTTTGAGCCGGCGGCTCTACTATTGTTGTTGTTGTTGTCGAGCAGGTCGCTGCCCCGATAGGCAAATTATAATATGGTAGAAACGAAGGCTCCACTACTGCTGTACAATCACACAAATTAAATGCTGTCAGTAATAATAGAATCATATACAGCGTGTTCAAAAAATTCGGAAACGCTAAAATATCGCAAAGAAATAGTATTTTTTGGAAAATGTTTCGAATAAGAGTTTCTCAATTCCAATCAACGCTTATTTTGATGACAAATATTTCCCCTTTAGGGGGTACACTTGCGGGGGACTGAGGTCAACTCTAAAATTTCATATGGAAAACACTATTTTTCTCTATTAGGTCGTATTAAAAGTAAATTGATTAGAGCTCATATGATCCAAAAGATGAATTTCGGTTGAAAAAACTATCAGAATCGTGTAATTACATTGCAAATAACTATAACATTTTCTGGCAAAAGTAAAAACCCTAATTGCGATTTATCTCAAAACTGACATTTTGCAAATACTTCGATGGCTAATATTTACACGCATATTAATTTCATAATTTATCACAATCATCATTATTTTGTATTGCAACTCTGTATACTATTGCAAAAGGAAATATGTATATGAGGATTTGTCAAAATAAAATAATTTAAATTTTCATAAACATATATTTGTAACAAAGTCAGCTCCTACTCTTGTTTGCTAAGATCCTTATCACAAACATAATATCATGCTTATGTCACCTCAATTTCAAAATACAGTATAATCTTTTGGGGAAGCTCCAAACACCTAATCAAACTGTTCAGACTACAAAAAAATGCATTCGCATCATCATGAAAGTCGGCTATAGAGACTCGTGTATTCCGCTATTCAAAAAACTTAAAATACTACCTTTGCCGTCAATATATATATTTGAATGCGCCTGTTACGTTAAGAAGCATTTTGAATAGGTACTTTGTAGTTTGTACTACACATAAACGGACATAACTACCAAACACGACACAAAATAGACTTATATGCAGGACCTAACATATCATACAGTGTTATTAACAATTAAATAAATATCTACAATAACGTACCAGCGGACATAAAAATTCTTGAGCTTGAAAGATATAAAACAGTGCTATATCAACATTTAGTTAACAATTGCTTTTACAGTGTCAGTGACTTCACTGTTCAGCTCCAACAAAAATAACAATATTTTAATCTATATCCATATTTTATATAAATTGTAATATTTCATAGACGGTGACAGTCGTTTGAAAATATTTTTTTCTTATATAGCATTGTAACAATGGTTGTTTCTCAACAATTATAGCTAACGATCGCTATTATACTGCCGATTATGTTTAATCTATTACTTGGCTATAATATATGAACATTAACTTATATTTTAATAGTTATTTAATATTTTATATATTTTTTAATAATCTAATGTACAAAATGTATGACATATTCAATGGCTTTGCCTTTGTTGAATAAATATTATTATTGTTATGCACTACCGTCTCTTAACATTCCACGGGCCTTCCATTAGCGTCTAGCTTATACATAGTCGACTAATTTTGTACCACAAAACACGCTGAATTAAAGCAATTTCGACCGCAGTTACCTATATCTGTTTCGGTATTGAGAGCGAACTATTTTCATTATTTTAAAGGAAAAACATATTTAAAAAAATGCGTAATTCAAATATTATCAATAAAAATAATTTTATTAACAATTGTCAAATCATAACAAAAAGAAATATTTACATAGCCTCACATTTTTAAAAACATATTTCATGACAAATAATATTATATATACGATAATATCGTTATTAAATATGATTATATTTTGCAACAAATCCGATTGACAAATGTAGTCTTCTCGTTTAAAATTCCAATCTTCTCATTCCATCAATTTCACACATTCGAATTCACTGTAGGTAAATATTCAAAATATATAATAGGTAGAAGATACAGGATATCAATTTGTAATCTGTTTCAATAGATCTGTAAATAAATTCGTATATGACTAATTTCTATATTTTAGGAAACAAAATATTAGTTTTCATATTGTAACCAAAAAATTATCAAGGTTAAAAAATGTTTTTTTTTTTCTTAATCGTTATACAAAAAGTTAATAATATATAAAATAACGTATAAACAAACCGTTTTATAATTGAAAATATCCCAAAATACATCAATTTTCATAGTAAGATGTGTATTTATTTTCATAGAGGTGTCAAAATAATCTCACGCCATTATTAATTTTATCTAAACTGCTCACAGACATACGTCGTAATCGACATTACGCGACTCGATTTTATACGTCGTCTCTCTCTAACCAATTGCATATATGGCGACCTCTTGGCGGAATAATTTTTCGAAATATCTCAGCAAAAATCACCCGATTTGTCTCGGACGTCTGTCAAAATGTTCTATAATTATCAATTTACACGATTTTGGCAAAAAGTTTACGTCCGATGGGTATAATTTCGCTAAACAATGTTAAAAACCAATTCAACTGACAGCTAGAAAAAATTCAAATTTTTTCAATCATTTGTTTTAAATTTGACATTTCAAAATAGAATTGACTCGTTTCACGAATCAAAATGCGACAAAAAATAAACTTCTGTCCCCGTCACTTTCATGTAGTTTAGCGACGTATGTTTTTAAAAAAATTTGATCGATTTGTCGCGTGTTAATTTCGCATTTAAGTTAGACTGTGACTTTTAATTTTTTTTGCCATGCTAAGTGAGGACCCCACACGGTCACCGTCATAGGAACGGAACTAAAAAAACAATAACGCCGACTTTTATTTGCGAATTAACGGCGTTAAAAAAGTCGTTTTCGACGCGTCTTTTGCACTTTGCAGTTAGAGTTTTTTCCAGCGCTTCGTTTAAAACCGGTCTCGACGTCGTGCGACGAAAACTCGCCGAGATACGACCGATTCCGGACGACGGGTTAATCAAATGGGACTTTTTTGTTTCCGCGTCGGCGCCCGAATTTTCGCCGAAAACCGTCCGCGCGAAAACTCTTTAAAAAGAGGCGAAAAAAGTCTGCAATTCGAGACCGCCCTCGCCGCTGGGCGATTTTTTTACGATTTTAGCCGGGCGATTGAAAATTTTTTCAACGTTAAGAGATAGGCGATCGGGCGCCCCTTTAAAAAATCGCCCTGCGGCCCCCCTCGAAACGCAAATTTTGCCGATGCGACGTTGCGATGTAGAAATAATGCGCCCTCGTCGTGATTTTTTTTCGTAAAAATCCGTCCAAAATTGCACTTTTCTATAGACCGCGGGATTTGGGTTCGGAAAATTTTTCAACTTTAATATATGGGACTAGTTGACCTGTGCAAAACCTTTTTGCAGGCGACTTAACACAGCTTTCAAAGATCAATGTTTTTGGTGCGGGTCTGCGGAAAAAAATTTTTACAAAAAAAAAATTTTTTTACAAACGTTTTTGCCATGGTTTGTACAGATCACTGTGTTTTGAATCACGCCTGCGGCGCCAATTATCTTTAACGGGGTACGCAAAACTTTTTTAAATGTGTTTCTACAATAGTTTTCCAATATCGATGTGTTTAGAATCACGCCTGCGGCGCCAATTACGATTGCTGGCATACACAAAACTTTTTTGACTGTGTCTTTAGAATAGTTCTCCAATATCAACGTGTTATGAAATTGGTCTGCGACCCAATAATTACTCGGCCTAACGGCCTCGCCATATTGCCCCAAAAGGACAATAGGCGGGCCTCCGGCCCGCAATGTAGCCTTATTTTCATTTTTTTTATATCTGTCTAAATAAAATAGTTTTCACGTTTACCATTTATTAACTTTAGTATTCAAACAGATGACCTGTGCAAAACCTTTTTGCAGGCAACTTTACACCGCTTTCAAAGATCAATGTTTTTGGTATGGGTCTGCGGAAAAATTTGTTTTTTACAAATTTTTTTTTTGCATCCGTTTTTGCCATGGTTTGTAAAGATCACTGTGATTTGAATCACGCCTGCGGCGCCAATTGTCTTTAACGGGGTACGCAAAACTTTTTTAAATGTGTTTCTACAATAGTTTTCCAATATCGATGTGTTTAGAATCACGCCTGCGGCGCCAACTACCATTGCTGGCATACACAAAACTTTTTTGAATGTGTCTTTAGAATAGTTCTCCAATATCAAAGTGTTATAAAATTTGTCTGGGACCCAATAAATACTCGGCCTAACGGCCTCGCCATATGATCCCAAAAAATTCGTCTGCGATTACTCGGTCTTACGACCTCGCCGTTAGGCCCAAAAAGAAATTTAGGCACGGCGGGCCTTCGGCCCGCAATAAATTAGTCTGCAACTCAATATCTACTCGGTCTTACGACCTCGGCATTAGGCCCAAAAAGAAAATAAGGCGCGGCGGGCCTTCGGCCCGCAATAAATTGGTCTGCGACTCAATATCTACTCGGTCTTACGACCTCGTCATTAGGCCCAAAAAAAAATAACGCCGCGGCGGGCCTTCGGCCCGCAATAAATTGGTCTGCGACTCAATATCTACTCGGTCTTACGACTCGTCATTAGGCCTAAAAAGAAAATAAGGCGCGGCGGGCCTTCGGCCCGCAATAAATTGGTCTGCGACTCAATATCTACTCAGTCTTACGACCTCGCCATTAGGCCCAAAAAGAAATTAAGGCGCGGCGGGCCTTCGGCCCGCAATAAATTGGTCTGCAGCTTAATATCTACTCGGTCTTACGACCTCGCCATTAGACCCAAAAAAAAAATAAGGCGTGGCGGGCCTTCGGCCCGCAATAAATTGGTCTGCGACTCAATATCTACTCGGTCGTACGATCTCGCCGATCAGTCCAAGAAGACAGTTTTTGTTTTTTTATATCTGTCTAAATAAAATAATTTTCACTTATACCATTTATTTACTTTAGTGTCCAAATAGACGATCTTTGCAAATCCTTGCGAGTTTACACCGTTTTCAATGATCAATGTTTTTAGTACGGGCCTTAACATACGTTTTTTTATACATTTTTTTATACCTATTCTGCAAGTTGTCTCGTTGACTTTTCTCCATTAATTTCAAAGCTTGCCAAAACTAATTCGTCTTCACATTGTTGAATGTTGCTTTTTTTCTTTGAAAATAAACCGTATACCATTAAATTTCTATTTAAGTTCCTTAAAGTTATGGAATAAGGTTGTCGCTTTTCTGGATAAACGTTCAAGTATTCTGCTTGAACCCATGTGGTGTTTTTGTTACGCTGAATGTGTGCGCAAAAATAGCCTGTTTTTCAAATTTGAAAATGCTTGAGCCATCTTAGAGAGTAAATCAAACAAAATGAATTAGCAAAACTGTAGCGATCGCTCGACAGATTGTTAACCTGTCGGTATGTATTTGTTTCTACAAATTTTGTTTTACACGGCACACTGATCAGTATGGATAACGTCAAAAAGCTATTTTGGTCAGTTTTGTAACTTCTGGTTCGTTTAAATGTAGGATGTGCAATATCAAATTATTCAAAAAAATAAGCAGAATTTGAACATCTGAAAATCCAAAACAGCGTCCATAGGAAAAATCAAAGTTCATGTCAATATCTCATTACGTAGTGGAAATAAAAAAATAATAATAATAAATATTTTGGAACTGAACTTTAAAGATAAAAAAATTAAACTTACGCCACTGAAAAGACCTTAAAAAGTAATCATAAAATGGTTAATGAAATTTTCAAATATCTTCATAAATAAAAAAGTTATGGCCAGTTTTTCTAGATGGAAATTTTCACTATTTTCTGAATAAATTAATTTTTCTGCACTACTTTGCCTCTTTAACCGACTTTCTATCTCCACTAACAACAAAGTTACCTGTGTTAGCCCACGTCGGTTGAAACACACTGTATATATTATGTGTAAATAAAGTGAATTTGACTTCTCGCATTAATATTCAAATTTTAAAGAAATCGGGTATTTTTCGTCAGATTTTATGTATTTCTACACTTGTTAACTTTTTGAAGTCTGTGTACCGAATACTAACTTCATCGAAGCATAGTTAGGGCTCCGTATATCTGATGAAAAAGCGGAGTCCTTATAGGATCACTCTTGTGTCTGTCTTTTCGTTTGTCACAGCTCTCTCCGATTCTACGGGACGAAAAGTGTTGAAATTTTATTCTTATATAAATGTTAGATGACGCAATGACGGTTGTATAGCGTAAATAAACGAATTCCGAGTTTAGGGTAAATTTTGGGGGCTAAATAAAAAATAAAAAATATATATATATATATATATATATATCATGGACGTATCATATGAAAGGGTTCGCTATGAGAAATACAAATATATTTCCTTTATAATTTTAAAATGCGTAGCTCGAAAGATATTAAAGAAAATATACAAAAATCGAGCGTTAACCCTCTCCCCCATCACCGTGAAAACTGAAGTTCAATTTTAGAAAATAGGAAATATAGTTTATAGGAAAACCTAAACAAAAATCCAAGTCTTAAAGATCTCACGGAAAACTGAATGGTACCAAACCATCTTCACGCGAGTTCGTCTCATTCTTGCCCGGTTTTTTTCTCATCTGTGACGTACAGAGGCAAATTTATCACAATGAAGTCTATATTTGAGCATCGATTTTTTTTTGGTATTCTGAAAAAAAATCCATCATCGATTTTTAAAGAGATAGGAGCCGATTTTTTTAAATGTTCGATTCGAAAAAAATCTGTAAATATGATGCTATTTATTTATATGGTAGCAAATTTTGAGCCTTTAAATTCATCGGCGCCTTTTCCCCTAAGTTAACCTCGGTGACCACCCTCTGTAAATTTCGGCGTCATTTTGAAATTTACCATCTTTTATTTACATGAAAAATACCACTCGTAAGTTGGTCTCTATTTGATAAAATGAACGGTGTGTTTTCAAACCAACTATAAAATTTGATGGCCATCCGAGTTGAAAATTATTTTAAAATAACAGATACGTCTCATAATCTCATTTCACGGATTATTCTATGTAATAAAAAAGGAATGCTGTTCACTGGTAGGCACAGCACTTGAAAACGGCAGGACCGATTTGGCTAATTTTTTCTCAAAATCAGAAAAATATTGATTATTATTTTCTATGGTATCTATTCTTATTATATCCAAGCCAAAGCCCCGCGAGGCTAAACTAATATGCTTGAGCCGGCGACTCTACTATTGTTGTTGTTGTCGAGCAGGTCGCATCCCCGAGAGGCAAATTATAATATGGTAGAAACGAAGGCTCCACTACTGCTGTACAATCACACAAATTAAATGCTGTCAGTAATAATAGAATCATATACAGCGTGTTCATAAAGTTCGGAAACGCTAAAATATCGCAAAGAAATAGTATTTTTTGGTTGGAAAATGTTTCGAATAAAAGTTTCTCAATTCCAATCAACGCTTATTTTGATGACAAATATTTCCCCTTTAGGGGGTACACTTGCGGGGGACTGAGGTCAACTCTAAAATTTCATATGGTAAACACTATTTTTCTCTATTAGGTCGTATTAAAAGTAAATTGATTAGAGCTCATATGATCCAAAAGATGAATTTCGGTTAAAAAAACTATCAGAATCGTGTAATTACATTGCAAAGAACCATAACATTTTCTGGCAAAAGTAAAAACCCTAATTGCGATTTATCTCAAAACTGACATTTTGCAAATACTTCGATGGCTAATATTTACACGCATATTAATTTCATAATTTATCACAATCATCATTATTTTGTATTGCAACTCTGTATACTATTGCAAAAGGAAATATGTATATGGGGATTTGTCAAAATAAAATAATTTAAATTTTCATAAACATATCTTTGTAACAAAGTCAGCTCCTACTCTTGTTTGCTAAGATCCTTATCACAAATGCTAAGCCAAGATGTCCTTCTGACAACATAATATCATGCTTATGTCACCTCAATTTCAAAATACAGTATAATCTTTTGGGGAAGCTCCAAACACCTAATCAAACTGTTCAGACTACAAAAAAATGCATTCGCATCATCATGAAAGTCGGCTATAGAGACTCGTGTATTCCGCTATTCAAAAAACTTAAAATACTACCTTTGCCGTCAATAATATATATATTTGAATGCGCCTGTTACGTTAAGAAACATTTTGAATAGGTACTTTGTAGTTTGTACTACACATAAACGGACATAACTACCAAACACGACACAAAATAGACTTATATGCGGGACCTAACATATCATACAGTGTTATTAACAATTAAATATCTACAATAACGTACCAGCGGACATAAAAATTCTTGAGCTTGAAAGATATAAAACAGTGCTATATCAACATTTAGTTAACAATTGCTTTTACAGTGTCAGTGACTTCACTGTTCAGCTCCAACAAAAATAACAATATTTTAATCTATATCCATATTTTATATAAATTGTAATATTTCATAGACGGTGACAGTCGTTTGAAAATATTTTTTTCTTATATAGCATTGTAACAATGGTTGTTTCTCAACAATTATAGCTAACGATCGCTATTATACTGCCGATTATGTTTAATCTATTACTTGGCTATAATATATGAACATTAACTTATATTTTAATAGTTATTTAATATTTTATACATTTTTTAATAATCTAATGTACAAAATGTATGACATATTCAATGGCTTTGCCTTTGTTGAATAAATATTATTATTGTTATGCACTACCGTCTCTTAACATTCCACGGGCCTTCCATTAGCGTCTAGCTTATACATAGTTGACTAATTTTGTACCACAAAACACGCTGAATTAAAGCAATTTCGAACGCAGTTACCTATATCTGTTTCGGTATTGATAGATCTGTAAATAAATTCGTATATGACTAATTTCTATATTTTAGGAAACAAAATATTAGTTTTCATATTATAACCAAAAAATTATCAAGGTTAAAAAATGTTTTTTTTTTTCTTAATCGTTATACAAAAAGCTAATAATATATAAAATAACGTATAAACAAACCGTTTTATTATTGAAAATATCCCAAAATACATCAATTTCCATAGTAAGATGTGTATTTATTTTCATAGAGCTGTCAAAATAACCTCACGCCATTTTTCATTTTATCTGAACTGCTCATAGACATACGTCGTAATCGACATTACGCGACTCGATTTTATACGTCGTCTCTTTCTAACCAATTGCATATATGGCGACCTCTTGGCGGAATAATTTTTCGAAATATCTCAGCAAAAATCACCGGATTTGTCTCGGACGTCTGTCAAAATGTTCTATAATTATCAATTTACACGATTTTGGCAAAAAGTTTACGTCCGATGGGTATAATTTCGCTAAACAATGTTAAAAACCAATTCAACTGACAGCTAGAAAAAATTCAAATTTTATCAATCATTTGTTTTAAATTTGACATTTCAAAATAGAATTGACTCGTTTCACGAATCAAAATGCGACAAAAAATAAACTTCTGTCCCCGTCACTTTCATGTAGTTTAGCGACGTATGTTTTTAAAAAAAATTGATCGATTTGTCGCGTGTTAATTTCGCATTTAAGTTAGACTGTGACTTTTAATTTTTTTTGCCATGCTAAGTGAGAACCCCACACGGTCACCGTCATAGGAACGGCACAAAAAAACAATAACGCCGACTTTTATTTACGAATTAACGGCGTTAAAAAAGTCGTTTTCGACGCGTCTTTTGCACTTTGCAGTTAGAGTTTTTTCTCGCGCTTCGTTTAAAACCGGTCTCGACGTCGTGCGACGAAAACTCGCCGAGATACGACCGATTCCGGACGACGGGTTAATCAAATGGGACTTTTTTGTTTCCGCGTCGGCGCCCGAATTTTCGCCGAAAACCGTCCGCGCGAAAACTCTTTAAAAAGAGGCGAAAAAAGTCTGCAATTCAAGACCGCCCTCGCCGCTGGGCGATTTTTTTACGATTTTAGCCGGGCGATTGAAAATTTTTTCAACGTTAAGAGATAGGCGATCGGGCGCCCCTTTAAAAAATCGCCCTGCGGCCCCCCTAAATATGCAAATTTTGCCGATGCGACGTTGCGATGTAGAAATAATGCGCCCTCGTCGTAATTTTTTTTCGTAAAAATCCGTCCAAAACTGCACTTTTCTATAGACCGCGGGATTTGGGGTTTGAAAAATTTTTCAACTTTAATATATGGGACTAGTTGACCTGTGCAAAACGTTTTTGCAGGCGACTTAACACTGCTTTCAAAGATCAATGTTTTTGATGCGGGTCTGCGGAAAAAAATTTTTACAAAAAAAAAAAATTTTTTACTTACGTTTTTGCCATGGTTTGTACAGATCACTGTGTTTTGAATCACGCCTGCGGCGCCAATTATCTTTAACGGGGTACGCAAAACTTTTTTAAATGTGTTTCTACAATAGTTTTCCAATATCGATGTGTTTAGAATCATGCCTGCGGCGCCAATTACGATTGCTGGCATACACAAAACTTTTTTGACTGTGTCTTTAGAATAGTTCTCCAATATCAACGTGTTATGAAATTGGTCTGCGACCCAATAATTACTCGGCCTAACGGCCTCGCCATATTGCCCCAAAAGGACAATAGGCGGGCCTCCGGCCCGCAATGTAGCCTTATTTTCATTTTTTTTATATCTGTCTAAATAAAATAGTTTTCACGTTTACCATTTATTAACTTTAGTATTCAAACAGATGACCTGTGCAAAACTTTTTTGCAGGCAACTTTACACCGCTTTCAAAGATCAATGTTTTTGGTATGGGTCTGCGGAAAAATTTGTTTTTTACAAATTTTTTTTTTTTGCATCCGTTTTTGCCATGGTTTGTAAAGATCACTGTGATTTGAATCACGCCTGCGGCGCCAATTGTCTTTAACGGGGTACGCAAAACTTTTTTAAATGTGTTTCTACAATAGTTTTCCAATATCGATGTGTTTAGAATCACGCCTGCGGCGCCAACTACCATTGCTGGCATACACAAAACTTTTTTGAATGTGTCTTTAGAATAGTTCTCCAATATCAAAGTGTTATAAAATTTGTCTGGGACCCAATAATTACTCGGCCTAACGGCCTCGCCATATGATCCCAAAAAATTCGTCTGCGATTACTCGGTCTTACGACCTCGCCGTTAGGCCCAAAAAGAAATTTAGGCACGGCGGGCCTTCGGCCCGCAATAAATTGGTCTGCAACTCAATATCTACTCGGTCTTACGACCTCGGCATTAGGCCCAAAAAGAAAATAAGGCGCGGCGGGCCTTCGGCCCGCAATAAATTGGTCTGCGACTCAATATCTACTCGGTCTTACGACCTCGTCATTAGGCCCAAAAAAAAATAAGGCCGCGGCGGGCCTTCGGCCCGCAATAAATTGGTCTGCGACTCAATATCTACTCGGTCTTACGACTCGTCATTAGGCCTAAAAAGAAAATAAGGCGCGGCGGGCCTTCGGCCCGCAATAAATTGGTCTGCGACTCAATATCTACTCAGTCTTACGACCTCGCCATTAGGCCCAAAAAGAAATTAAGGCGCGGCGGGCCTTCGGCCCGCAATAAATTGGTCTGCAGCTTAATATCTACTCGGTCTTACGACCTCGCCATTAGACCCAAAAAAAATAAGGCGCGGCGGACCTTCGGCCCGCAATAAATTGGTCTGCGACTCAATATCTACTCGGTCGTACGATCTCGCCGATCAGTCCAAGAAGACAGTTTTTGTTTTTTTATATCTGTCTAAATAAAATAATTTTCACTTATACCATTTATTTACTTTAGTGTCCAAATAGACGATCTTTGCAAATCCTTGCGAGTTTACACCGTTTTCAATGATCAATGTTTTTAGTACGGCCCTTAACATACGTTTTTTTATACATTTTTTTATACCTATTCTGCAAGTTGTCTCGTTGACTTTTCTCCATTAATTTCAAAGCTTGCCAAAACTAATTCGTCTTCACATTGTTGAATGTTGCTTTTTTTCTTTGAAAATAAACCGTATACCATTAAATTTCTATTTAAGTTCCTTAAAGTTATGGAATAAGGTTGTCGCTTTTCTGGATAAACGTTCAAGTATTCTGCTTGAACTCATGTGGTGTTTTTGTTACGCTGAATGTGTGCGCAAAAATAGCCTGTTTTTCAAATTTGAAAATGCTTGAGCCATCTTAGAGAGTAAATCAAACAAAATGAATTAGCAAAACTGTAGCGATCGCTCGACAGATTGTTAACCTGTCGGTATGTATTTGTTTCAACAAATTTTGTTTTACACGGCACACTGATCAGTATGGATAACGTCAAAAAGCTATTTTAGTCAGTTTTGTAGCTTCTGGTTCGCTTAGATATAGGATGTGCTATATCAAATTATTCAAAAAAATAAGCAGAATTTGAATTACTGAAAATCCAAAACAGCGTCCATAAGAAAAATCAAAGTTCATGTCAATATCTCATTACGTAGTGGAAATAAAAAAAATAAATTTACGCCACTGAAAAGACCTTAAAAAGTTATCATAAAATGGTTAATGAAATTTTCAGATATCTTAATAAATAAAAAAGTTATGGCCAGTTTTTCTAAATGGAAATTTTCACTATTTTCTGAATAAATTAATTTTTCTGCACTACTTTGCCTCTTTAACCGACTTTCTATCTCCACTAACAACAAAGTTACCCGTGTTAGCCCACGTCGGTTGAAACACTCTGTATATATTATGTGTAAATAAAGTGAATTTGACTTCTCGCATTAATATTCAAATTTTAAAGAAATCGGGTATTTTTCGTCAGATTTTGTGTATTTCTACACTTGTTAACTTTTTTAAGCCAGTGTACCGAATACTAACTTCATCGAAGCATAGTTAGGGCTCCGTATATCCGATGAAAAAGCGGAGTCCTTATAGGATCACTCTTGTGTCTGTCTTTTCGTTTGTCACAGCTCTCTCCGATTCTACGGGACGAAAAGTGTTGAAATTTTATTCTTATATAAATGTTAGATGACGCAATGACGGTTGTATAGCGTAAATAAACGAATTCCGAGTTTAGGGTTAATTTTGGGGGCTAAATTAGAAAATAAAAAAAAAATATATATATATCATATATATATATATCATGGACGTATCATATTAAAGGGTTCGCTATGAGAAATACAAATATATTTCCTTTATAATTTTAAAATGCGTAGCTCGAAAGATATTAAAGAAAATATACAAAAATCGAGCGTTAACCCTCTCCTCCATCTCCGTGAAAACTGAAGTTCAGTTTTAGAAAATAGGATATATAGTTTATAGGAAAACCTAAACAGAAATCCAAGTCTTAAAGATCTCGCGGAAAACTGAATGGTACCAAACCATCTTCACGCGAGTTCGTCTCATTCTTGCCCGGTTTTTTTCTCATCTGTGACGTACAGAGGCAAATTTATCACAATGAAGTCTATATTTGAGCATCGATTTTTTTTTTTGATATTCTGAAAAAAAATCCATCATCGATTTTTAAAGAGATAGGAGCCGATTTTTTTAAATGTTCGATTCGAAAAAAATCTGTAAATATGATGCTATTTATTTATATGGTAGCAAATTTTGAGCCTTTAAATTCATCGGCGCCTTTTCCCCTAAGTTAACCTCGGTGACCACCCTCTGTAAATTTCGGCGTCATTTTGAAATTTACCATCTTTTATTTACATGAAAAATACCACTCGTAAGTTGGTCTCTATTTGATTAAATGAACGGTGTGTTTTCAAACCAACTATAAAATTTGATGGCAATCCGAGTTGAAAATTATTTTAAAATAACAGATACGTCTCTTAATCTCATTTCACGGATTATTCTATGTAATAAAAAAGGAATGCTGTTCACTGGTAGGCACAGCACTTGAAAACGGCAGGACCGATTTGGCTAATTTTTTCTCAAAATCAAAAAAATATTGATTATTATTTTCTATGGTATCTATTCTTATTATATCCATGCCAAAGCCCCGCGAGGCTAAACTAATATGCTTGAGCCGGCGACTCTACTATTGTTGTTGTTGTCGAGCAGGTCGCAGCCCCGAGAGGCAAATTATAATATGAATTACTTCAAATATTATCAATAAAAATAAGTTTATAAACATTTATTCAAAAAATATTGTTACAATAATATCAAAAATAAACTAAAAAAGAAAAAATATACATAACCTCATTTTTAACAGCATAATTTACGTCAAAAAAATGATGTGGTTATCAAATACGATAATTTTTTAAAACAAATCCGACTGACAAATGTAGTATTTATGTTTTAAAATTCCAATATATTGTCATTTCAACAATTCTTTACATTCGCATTCATTATAAGTAAGTAAATAATTTCCAAAATACAGGAATGAATTTATAACCTTATTTCGTGATCTGTAAATAAATTTGAATATGAACTATTTCAACTATTTCAAGAAGTATATAATAATTAAGAAAAAATGTTTAAACAAATCGTATTATAATTTTCTATATTCCAAAAATCAGCTTTGATAGTTTTGTATTCAATCATCTCACACATAGAACGTATAGGGTACGTTTGACATCTGATTGTGTGTTTAGTACACGACAATCCACACTAAATGCTTAATTCGCCAATAAATAATATAAATACCATTATAATATGTCAAATTATCTTAAATTTCGTTTTTAAATAACGATAAGCTACCGTTTACTGGTTAGAGACTTTGAATTATCATTTATAAAAAAGTTTCCGCCTGTCAGATTAACCTTTCATATGTATCAGATGTCAGACTGTGTACAATGATCAAAATAAGATCAAAATTATATGTCCGTCTCTATTTTACTAATTGTATATATAATGTCATCCTTTTAGCCGAATTAAATTTGAAGATTTCTCAGCAAAAATTATCGACTCTGTCTCGGGTGTCTGTCAAAAAGTTTTATAATTAATAATTTACATGATTTTGGCAAAAAAATTACGGTGGATGGTCACAATTTCGTTAAATAATGTTAAAAACCAACCGTTTGACAGATAAATTAAATGTCATTGTTTGTTAGTCGTTTGTTTAAAATGTCAAATGTGTAAGATTTGTGGCCGTACTCAAAATTATATGTCTGTCTCTTTCTTACTAACTACTTATATGGCAGGTCCTTGGCGAAATTATTTTTCGAGATATCTCAGCAAAAATCACCGGATTTGTCTCGGGCGTGTGTCAAAAGGTTCTATAATTATCAATTTACACGATTTTGGCAAAAAGTTTACGTCCGATGTGTATATTTTCGCTAAACAATGTTAAAAACCAATTCAACTGACAGCTAGAAAAAATTCAAATTTTATCAATCATTTGTTTTAAATTTAACATTTCAAAATAGAATTGACTCGTTTTACGAATCAAAATGCGACAAAAAATAAACTTCTGTCCCCGTCACTTTCATGTAGTTTAGCGACGTATGTTTTTAAAAAAATTTGATCGATTTGTCGCGTGTTAATTTCGCATTTAAGTTAGACTGTGACTTTTAATTTTTTTTGCCATGCTAAGTGAGAACCCCACACGGTCACCGTCATAGGAACGGAACTAAAAAAACAATAACGCCGACTTTTATTTGCGAATTAACGGCGTTAAAAAAGTCGTTTTCGACGCGTCTTTTGCACTTTGCAGTTAGAGTTTTTTCTCGCGCTTCGTTTAAAACCGGTCTCGACGTCGTGCGACGAAAAGTCGCCGAGATACGACCGATTCCGGACGACGGGTTAATCAAATGGGACTTTTTTGTTTCCGCGTCGGCGCCCGAATTTTCGCCGAAAACCGTCCGCGCGAAAACTCTTTAAAAAGAGGCGAAAAAAGTCTGCAATTCAAGACCGCCCTCGCCGCTGGGCGATTTTTTTACGATTTTAGCCGGGCGATTGAAAATTTTTTCAACGTTAAGAGATAGGCGATCGGGCGCCCCTTTAAAAAATCGCCCTGCGGCCCCCCTCGAAACGCAAATTTTGCCGATGCGACGTTGCGATGTAGAAATAATGCGCCCTCGTCGTAATTTTTTTTCGTAAAAATCCGTCCAAAACTGCACTTTTCTATAGACCGCGGGATTTGGGTTCGGAAAATTTTTCAACTTTAATATATGGGATGGATGGATGGATGGATGGATGTGCCGATAGGCATTTCAAATATAGGTGTCGACCGGCATTTCAGATATAAATGCCGAAAGGCATTTCAGATATAGGTGCCGATAGGCATTTCTGATGTGGTTGCCGATAGGCATTTCAAATATAGGTGCTGATAGGCATTTCAGATGTAGTTTTCGATAGGCATTTCAAAAATAGGTGCCGATAGGCATTTCAGATATAGGTGCCGATAGGCACTTCAGATATAGTTGCCGATTGGCATTTTAAAAATAGGCGCCGATAGGTATTTCAGATATAGAAGCCGATAGGCATTTCAAATATAGGCGCCGCGCCGATAGGCATTCCAGATATGGTTGCCGATAGGCATTTCAAATATAGGTGCTGATAGGCATTTCAGATGTAGTTTCCGATAGGCATTTCAAAAATAGGTGCCGATAGGCATTTCAGATATAGTTGCCGATTGGCATTTTAAAAATAGGTGCCGATAGGCATTTCAGATATAGAAGCCGATAGGCATTTCATATATAGGTGCCGATAGGCATTCCAGATATGGTTGCCGATAGGCATTTCAAATATAGGTGCTGATAGGCATTTCAGATGTAGTTTCCGATAGGCATTTCAAAAATTGGTGCCGATAGGCATTTCAGATATAGGTGCCGATAGGCATTTCAGATATAGTTGCCGGTTGGCATTTTAAAAATAGGTGCCGATAGGCATTTCAGATATAGAAGCCGATAGGTATTTCAAATATAGGTGTCGATAGGCATTTCAGATATGATTGCCGATAGGCATTTCAAATATAGGTGCTGATAGGCATTTTAGATGTAGTTTCCGATAGGCATTTCAAAAATAGGTGCCGATAGGCATTTCAGATATAGGTGCCGATAGGCATTTCAGATATAGTTGCCGATTGGCATTTTAAAAATAGGTGCCGATAGGCATTTCAGATATATAAGCCGATAGGCATTTCAAATATAGGTGCCGATGAGCATTCCAGATATGGTTGCCGATAGGCATTTCAAATATAGGTGCTGATAGGCATTTCAGATGTAGTTTCCGATAGGCTTATCAAAAATTGGTGCCGATAGGCATTTCAGATATAGGTGCCGATTGGCATTTCAGATATAGTTGCCGATTGGCATTTTAAAAATAGGTGCCGATAGGCATTTCAGATATAGAAGCCGATAGGGATTTTAAATATAGGTGTCGATAGGCATTTCAGATATGGTTGCCGATAAGCATTTCAAATATAGGTGCTGATAGGCATTTCAGATGTAGTTTCCGATAGGCATTTCAAAAATAGGTGCCGATAGGCATTTCAGATATAGGTGCCGATAGGCATTTCAGATATAGTTGCCGATTTGCATTTTAAAAATAGGTGCCGATAGGCATTTCAGATATATAAGCCGATAGGCATTTCAAATATAGGTGCCGATGAGCATTCCAGATATGGTTGCCGATAGGCATTTCAAATATAGGTGCTGATAGGCATTTCAGATGTAGTTTCCGATAGGCATTTCAAATATTGGTGTCGATAGGCATTTCAGACATAGAAGCCGATAGGCATCTCAAATATAGGTGCCGATAGGCATTCCAGATATGGTTGCCGATAGGCATTTCAAATATAGGTGCTGATAGGCATTCCGGATGTAGTTTCCGATAGGCATTTCAAAAAATGGTGCCAATAGGCATTTCAGATATAGGTGCCGATAGGCATTTCAGATATAGTTACCGATTGGCATTTTAAAAATCGGTACCGATACGCATTTTAGATATAGAAGCCGATAGGTATTTCAAATATAGGTGTCGATAGGCATTTCAGATATGGTTGCCGATAGGCATTTCAAATATAGGTGCTGATAGGCATTTCAGATGTAGTTTCCGATAGACATTTCAAAAATAGGTGCCGATAGGCATTTCAGATATAGGTGCCGATAGGCATTTCAGATATAGTTGCCGATTGGCATTTTAAAAATAGGTGCCGATAGGCATTTCAGATATAGAAGCCGATAGGCATTTCAAATATAGGTGCCGATAGGCATTCCAGATATGGTTGCCGATAGGCATTTCAAATATAGGTGCTGATAGGCATTTCAGATGTAGTTTCCGATAGGCATTTCAAATATAGGTGCTGATAGGCATTTCAGAAGTAGTTTTCGATAGGCATTTCAAAAATAGGTGCCGATAGGCATTTCAGATATAGGTGCCGATAGTCATTTCAGATATAGTTGCCAATTGGTATTTAAAAAATAGGTGCCGATAGGCATTTCAGATATAGAAGCCGATAGGCATTTCAAATATAGGTGCCGATAGGCATTGCAGATATAGTTGCCGATAGGCATTTCAAATATAGGTGCTGATAGGCATTTTAGATGTAGTTTCCGATAGGCATTTCAAAAATTGATGCCGATAGGCATTTCGGATATAGGTGATGATAGGCATTTCAGATATAGTTGCCGATTGGCATTTTAAAAACAGGTGCCGATAGGCATTTCAGATATATAAGCCGATAGGTATTTCAAATTTAGGTGTCGATAGGCATTTCAGTTATGGTTGCCGATAGGCATTTCAAATATAGGAGCAGATAGGCATTTAAGATGTAGTTTCCGAAAGGCATTTCAAAAATATATGCCGATAGGCATTTCAGATATAGGTGCCGATAGGCATTTCAGATATAGTTGCCGATTGGTATTTTAAAAATAGGTGCCGATAGGCATTTCAGATATAGAACCCGATAGGCATTTCAAATAAAGGTGCCGATAGGCAATCCAGATATGGTTGCCGATAGGCATTTCAAATATAAGTGCTGATAATCATTTCAGATGTAGTTTCCGATAAGCATTTCAAAAATAGGTACCGATAGGCATTTCAGATATAGGTGCCGATAGGCATTTCAGATATAGTTGCCAATTTGCATTTTAAAAATAGGTGTCGATAGGCATTTCAGATATAGAACCCGATAAGCATTTCAAATATAGGTGCCGATAGGCATTTCAGATATGGTTGCCGATAGGCATTTCAAATATAGGTGCTGATAGGCATTTCAGATGGAGTTTACGATAGGCATTTCAAAAGTTGGTGCCGATAGGCATTTCAGATATAGGTGCCGATAGGCATTTCAGATATAGTTGCCGATTGGCATTTTAAAAATAGGTGCCGATAAGCATTTTAGATATATAAGCCGATAGGTATTTCAAATACAGGTGTGGATAGGCATTTCAGATATGGTTGCCGATAGGCATTTCAAATATAGGTGCTAATAGTCATTTCAGATGTTGTTTCCGATAGGCATTTCAAAAATAGGTTCCGATAGGCATTTCAATTATAGGTGCCGATAGGCATTTCAGATATACTTTCCGAATGGCATTTTAAAAATAGGTGCCGATAGGCATTTTAGATGTAGTTTCCGATAGGCATTTCAAAAATAGGTGCCAATAGGCATTTCAGATATAGGTGCCGATAGGCATATCAGATATAGTTGCCGATAGGCATTTAAAATATAGGTGCCGATAGGCATTTCAAATATAGGTGTCGATCGGCATTTCAGATATAAATGCCGTAGGGCATTTCAGATATAGGTGCCGATAGGCATTTCTGATGTGGTTGCCGATAGGCATTTCAAATATAAATGCTGATAGGCATTTCAGATGTAGTTTTCGATAGGCATTTCAAAAATAGGTGCCGATAGGCATTTGAGATATAGGTGCCGATAGGCACTTCAGATATAGTTGCCGATTGGCATTTTAAAAATAGGTGCCGATAGGCATTTTAGATATAGAAGCCGATAGGCATTTCAAATATAGGCGCCGATAGGCATTCCAGATATGGTTGCCGATAGGCATTTCAAATATAGGTGCTGATAGGCATTTCAGATGTAGTTTCCGATAGGTATTTCAAAAATAGGTGCCGATAGGCATTTCAGATATAGGTGTCGATTGGCATTTCAGATATAGTTGCCGATTGGCATTATAAAAATAGGTGCCGATAGGCATTTCAGATATAGAAGCCGATAGGCATTTCAAATATAGGTGCCGATAGGCATTCCAGATATGGTTGCCGATAGGCATTTCAAATATAGGTGCCGATAGGCATTCCAGATATGGTTGCGGATAGGCATTTCAAATATAGGTGCTGATAGGCATTTCAGATGGAGTTTTCGATAGGCATTTCAAAAATAGGTGCCGATAGGCATTTCAGATATAGGTGCCGATAGGCATTTCAGATATAGTTGCCGATTGGTATTTTAAAAATAGGTGCCGATAGGCAATTCAGATATAGAAGCCGATAGGCATTTCAGATATAAGTGCTGATAATCATTTCAGATGTAGTTTCCGATAGGCATTTCAGAAATAGGTGCCGATAGGCATTTCAGATATAGGTGCCGATAGGCATTTCAGATATAGTTGTCGATTGGCATTTTAAAAATAGGTGTCGATAGGCATTTCAGATATAGAAGCCGATAGGCATTTCAAATATAGGTGCCGATAGGCAACCCAGATATGGTTGCCGATAGGCATTTCAAATATAGGTGTCGATAGGCATTCCAGATATGGTTGCCGATAGGCATTTCAAATATAGGTGCTAATAGGCATTTCAGATGGAGTTTCCGATAGGCATTTCAAAAATAGGTGCCGATGAGCATTTCAGATATAGGTGCCAATAGGCATTTCAGATATAGTTGCCGATTGGTATTTTAAAAATAGGTGCCGATAGGCAATTCAGATATAGAAGCCGATAGGCATTTCAAATATAAGTGCTGATAATCATTTCAGATGTAGTTTCCGATAGGCATTTCAAAAATAGGTACCGATAGGCTTTTCAGATATAGGTGCCGATAGGCATTTCAGATATAGTTGCCAATTGGCATTTTAAAAATAGGTGCCGATAGGCAATTTAGATATAGAAGCCGATAGGTATTTTAAATATAGGTGTGGATAGGCATTTCAGATATGTTTGCCGATAGGCATTTCAAATATAGGTGCTGATAGTCATTTCAGATGTAGTTTCCAATAGGCATTTCAAAAATAGGTTCCGATAGGCATTTTAGATATAGGTGCCGATAGGCATTTCAGATATACTTATCGATTGGCATTTTAAAAATAGGTGCCGATAGGCATTTTAGATATAGAAGCCGATAGGTATTTCAAATATAGGTGTGGATAGGCATTTCAGATATGGTTGCCGATAGGCATTTCAAATTTAGGTGCTGATAGTCATTTCAGATGTAGTTTCCGATAGGCATTTCAAAAATAGGTTCCGATAGGCATTTTAGATATAGGTGCCGATAGGCATTTCAGATATACTTAAAGATTGGCATTTCAAAAATAGGTGCCGATAGGCTTATCAGATATAGTTGCCGATAGGCATTTAAAATAAAAGTGCCGATAGGCATTTCAAATATAGGTGTCGATCGGCATTTCAGATATAAATGCCGAAAGGCATTTCAGATATAGGTGCCGATAGGCATTTCTGATGTGGTTGCCGATAGGCATTTCAAATATAGGTGCTGATAGGCATTTCAATGTAGTTTTCGATAGGCATTTCAAAAATAGGTGCCGATAGGCATTTCAGATATAGGTGCCGATAGGCACATCAGAGATAAATGCCGATTGGCATTTTAAAAATAGGTGCCGATAGGCATTTCAGATATAGAAGCCGATAGGCATTTCAAATATAGGCGCCGATAGGCATTCCAGATATGGTTGCCGATAGGCATTTCAAATACAGGTGCTGATAGGCATTTCAGATGTAGTTTCCGATAGGCATTTCAAAAATAGGTGCCGATAGGCATTTCAGATATAGGTGCCGATAGGCATTTCAGATATAGTTGCCGATTGGCATTTTAAAAATAGGTGTCGATAGGCATTTCAGATATAGAAGCCGATAGGGATTTCAAATATAGGTGTCGATAGGCATTTCAGATATGGTTGCCGATAAGCATTTCAAATATAGGTGCTGATAGGCATTTCAGATGTAGTTTCCGATAGGCATTTCAAAAATAGGTGCCGATAGGCATTTCAGATATAGGTGCCGATAGGCATTTCAGATATAGTTGCCGATTGGCATTTTAAAAATAGGTGCCGATAGGCATTTCAGATATAGAAGCCGATAGGCATTTCAATTATAGGTGCCGATAGGCATTCCAGATATGGTTGCCGATAGGCATTTCAAATATAGGTGCTGATAGGCATTTTAGATGTAGTTTCCGATAGGCATTTCAAAAATTGATGCCGATAGGCATTTCGGATATAGGTGCCGATAGGCATTTCAGATATAGTTGCCGATTGGCATTTTAAAAACAGGTGCCGATAGGCATTTCAGATATAGAAGCCGATAGGCATTTCAAATATAGGTGCCGATAGGCATTCCAGATATGGTTGCCGATAGGCATTTCAAATATAGGTGCTGATAGGCATTCCGGATGTAGTTTCCGATAGGCATTTCAAAAATTGGTGCCGATAGGCATTTCAGATATAGGTGCCGATAGGCATTTCGGATATAGTTGCCGATTGGCATTTTAAAAATAGGTGCCGATAGGCATTTCAGATATAGAAGCCGATAGGGATTTTAAATATAGGTGTCGATAGGCTTTTCAGATATGGTTGCTGATAAGCATTTCAAATATAGGTGCTGATAGGCATTTCAGATGTAGTTTCCGATAGGCATTTCAAAAATAGGTGCCGATAGGCATTTCAGATATAGGTGCCGTTAGGCATTTCAGATATAGTTGCCGATTGGCATTTTAAAAATAAGTGCCGATAGGCATTTCAGATATATAAGCCGATAGGCATTTCAAATATAGGTGCCGATGAGCATTCCAGATATGGTTGCCGATAGGCATTTCAAATATAGGTGCTGATAGGCATTTCAGATGTAGTTTCCGATAGGCATTTCAAAAATTGGTGTCGATAGGCATTTCAGATATAGAAGCCGATAGGCATTTCAAATAAAGGTGCCGATAGGCATTCCAGATATGGTTGCCGATAGGCATTTCAGATATAGGTGCCGATAGGCATTTCAGATATAGTTGCCAATTGGCATTTTAAAAATAGGTGCCGATAGGCATTTCAGATATAGTTACCGATTGGCATTTTAAAAATAGGTACCGATAGGCATTTCAGATATAGAAGCCGATAAGTATTTCAAATATAGGTGTCGATAGGCATTTCAGATATGTTTGCCGATAGGCATTTCAAATATAGGTGCTGATAGGCATTTCAGATGTAGTTTCCGATAGGCATTTCAAAAATAGGTGCCGATAGGCATTTCAGATATAGGTGCCGATAGGCATTTCAGATATAGTTGCCGATTGGCATTTTAAAAATAGGTGCCGATAGGCATTTCAGATATAGAAGCCGATAGGCATTTCAAATATAGGTGCCAATAGGCATTCCAGATATGGTTACCGATAGGCATTTCAAATATAGGTGCTGATAGGCATTTCAGATGTAGTTTTTGATAGGCATTTCAAAAATAGGTGCCGATAGGCATTTCAGATATAGGTGCCGATAGTCATTTCAGATATAGTTGCCAATTGGCATTTAAAAAATAGGTGCCGGTAGGCATTTCAGATATAGAAGCCGATAGGCATTTCAAATATAGGTGCCGATAGGCATTGCAGATATAGTTTCCGATAGGCATTTCAAATATAGGTGCTGATAGGCATTTTAGATGTAGTTTCCGATAGGCATTTCAAAAATTGATGCCGATAGGCATTTCGGATATAGGTGCCGATAGGCATTTCAGATATAGTTGCCGATTGGCATTTTAAAAACAGGTGCCGATAGGCATTTCAGATATAGAAGCCGATAGGCATTTCAAATATAGGTGCCAATAGGCATTCCAGATATGGTTACCGATAGGCATTTCAAATATAGGTGCTGATAGGCATTTCAGATGTAGTTTTTGATAGGCATTTCAAAAATAGGTGCCGATAGGCATTTCAGATATAGGTGCCGATAGTCATTTCAGATATAGTTGCCAATTGGCATTTAATAAATAGGTGCCGGTAGGCATTTCAGATATAGAAGCCGATAGGCATTTCAAATATAGGTGCCGATAGGCATTGCAGATATAGTTGCCGATAGGCATTTCAAATATAGGTGCTGATAGGCATTTTAGATGTAGTTTCCGAAGGCATTTCAAAAATTGATGCCGATAGGCATTTCGGATATAGGTGCCGATAGGCATTTCAGATATAGTTGCCGATTGGCATTTTAAAAACAGGTGCCGATAGGCATTTCAGATATAGAAGCCGATAGGTATATCAAATATAGGTGTCGATAGGCATTTCAGATATGGTTGCCGATAGGCATTTCAAATATAGGAGCAGATAGGCATTTCAGATGTAGTTTCCGAAAGGCATTTCAAAAATATATGCCGATAGGCATTTCAGATATAGGTGCCGATAGGCATTTCAGATATCGTTGCCGATTGGTATTTTAAAAATAGGTGCCGATAGGCATTTCATATATAGAAGCCGATAGGCATTTCAAATATAGGTGCCGATAGGCATTCCAGATATGGTTGCCGATAAGCATTTCAAATATAGGTGCTGATAGGCATTTCAGATTTTTTTTCCGATAGGCATTTCAAAAATAGGTGCCGATAGGCATTTCAGATATAAGTGCCGATAGGCATTTCAGATATAGTTGCCGATTGGCATTTTAAAAATAGATGCCGATAGGCATTTCAGATATAGAAGCCGATAGGCATTTCAAATATAGGTGCCGATAGGCATTCCAGATATGGTTGCCGATAGGCATTTCAAATATAGGTGCTGATAGGCATTTTAGATGTAGTTTCCGATAGGCATTTCAAAAATTGATGCCGATAGGCATTTCGGATATAGGTGCCGATAGGCATTTCAGATATAGTTGCCGATTGGCATTTTAAAAACAGGTGCCGATAGGCATTTCAGATATAGAAGCCGATAGGTAATTCAAATATAGGTGTCGATAGGCATTTCAGATATGGTTGCCTATAGGCATTTCAAATATAGGAGCAGATAGGCATTCCAGATATGGTTGCCGATAGGCATATCAAATATAAGCGCTGATAATCATTTCAGATGTAGTTTCCGATAGGCATTTCAAAAATAGGTACCGATAGGCATTTCAGATATAGGTGCCGATAGGCATTTCAGATATAGTTGCCGATTGGCATTTTAAAAATAGGTGCCGATAGGCATTTCAGATATAGAAGCCGATAGGTATTTCAAATATAGGTGTGGATAGGCATTTCAGATATGGTTGCCGATAGGCATTTCAAATATAGGTGCTGATAGTCATTTCAGATGTAGTTTCCGATAGGCATTTCAAAAATAGGTTCCGATAGGCATTTCAGATATAGGTGCCGATAGGCATTTCAGATATACTTACCGATTGGCATTTTAAAAATAGGTGCCGATAGGCATTTTAGATGTAGTTTCCGATAGGCATTTCAAAAATAGGTGCCGATAGGCATTTCAGATATAGGTGCCGATAGGCATATCAGATATAGTTGCCGATAGGCATTTAAAATATATGTGCCGATAGGCATTTCAAATATAGGTGTCGACCGGCATTTCAGATATAAATGCCGAAAGGCATTTCAGATATAGGTGTCGATAGGCATTTCTGATGTGGTTGCCGATAGGCATTTCAAATATAGGTGCTGATAGGCATTTCAGATGTAGTTTTCGATAGGCATTTCAAAAATAGGTGCCGATAGGCATTTCAGATATAGGTGCCGATAGGCACTTCAGATATAGTTGCCAATTGGCATTTTAAAAATAGGCGCCGATAGGTATTTCAGATATAGAAGCCGATAGGCATTTCAAATATAGGCGCCGATAGGCATTCCAGATATTGTTGCCGATAGGCATTTTAAATATAGGTACTGATAGGCATTTCAGATGTAGTTTCCGATAGGCATTTCAAAAATAGGTACCGATAGGCATTTCAGATATAGGTGCCGATAGGCATTTCAGATATAGTTGCCGATAGGCATTTCAAATATAGTTGTCGATAAGTATTCCAGATATGGTTGCCGATAGGCAAATCAAATATAGGCGCTGATAATCATTTCAGATGTAGTTTCCGATAGGCATTTCAAAAATAGGTACCGATAGGCATTTCAGATATACGTGCCGATAGGCATTTCAGATATAGTTGACGATTGGCATTTTAAAAATAGGTGCCGATAGGCATTTCAGATATAGAAGCCGATAGGGATTTCAAATATAGGTGTCGATAGCTATTTCAGATATGGTTGCCGATAAGCATTTCAAATAAAGGTGCTGATAGGCATTTCAGATGTAGTTTCCGATAGGCATTTCAAAAATAGGTGCCGATAGGCATTTCAGATATAGAAGCCGATAGGTATTTCAAATATAGGTGTCGATAGGCATTTCAGATATGGTTGCCGATAGGCATTTCAAATATAGGAGCAGATAGGCATTTCAGATGTAGTTTCCGAAAGGCATTTCAAAAAAATATGCCGATAGGCATTTCAGATATAGGTGCCGATAGGCATTTCAGATATAGTTGCCGATTGGTATTTTAAAAATAGGTGCCGATAGGCATTTCAAATATAGAAGCCGATAGGCATTTCAAATATAGGTGCCGATAGGCTTTCCAGATATGGTTGCCGATAGGCATTTCAAATATAGGTGCTGATAGGCATTTCAGATGTAGTTTCCGATAGGCATTTCAAAAATAGGTGCCGATAGGCATTTCAGATACAGGTGCCGATTGGCATTTCAGATATAGTTGCCGATTGGCATTTTAAAAATAGATGCCCATAGGCATTTCAGATATAGAAGCCGATAGGGATTTCAAATATAGGTGTCGATAGCTATTTCAGATATGGTTGCCGATAAGCATTTCAAATAAAGGTGCTGATAGGCATTTCAGATGTAGTTTCCGATAGGCATTTCAAAAATAGGTGCCGATTGGCATTTCAGATATAGGTGCCGATAGGCATTTCAGATATGGTTGCCGATTGGCATTTTAAAAATAGGTGCCGATAGGCATTTCAGATATAGAAGCCGATAGGGATTTCAAATATAGGTGTCGATAGCTATTTCAGATATGGTTGCCGATAAGCATTTCAAATAAAGGTGCTGATAGGCATTTCAGATGTAGTTTCCGATAGGCATTTCAAAAATAGGTGCCGATAGGCATTTCAGATGTAGGTGCCGATAGGCATTTCAGATATAGTTGCCGATTTGTATTTTAAAAATAGGTGCCGATAGGCATTGCAGATATAGAAGCCGATAGGCATTTCAAATATAGGTGCCGATAGGCATTCCAGATATGGTTGCCGATAGGCATTTTAAATATAGGTGCCGATAGGCATTCCAGATATGGTTGCCGATAGGCATTTCAAATATAGGTGCCGATAGGCATTCCAGATATGGTTGCCGATAGGCATTTCAAATATAAGTTCTGATAATCATTTCAGATGTAGTTTCCGATAGGCATTTCAAAAATAGGTACCGATAGGCATTTCAGATATAAGTGCCGATAGGCATTTCAGATATAGTTGCCAATTGGCAATTTAAAAATAGGTGTCGATAGGCATTTCAGATATAGGTGCCGATAGGCATTTCAGATATATAAGCCGATAGGCATTTCAGATGTAGTTGCCGATTGGCATTTTAAAAATGGGTGCCGATAGGCATTTTAGATATAGATGCCGATAGGTATTTCAAATATAGGTGTGGATAGCCTTTTCAGATATGGTTGCCGATAGGCATTTCAAATATAGGTGCTGATAGTCATTTCAGATGTAGTTTCCAAAAGGCATTTCAAAAATAGGTTCCGATAGGCATTTTAGATATAGGTGCCGATAGGCATTTCAGATATACTTAAAGAATGGCATTTCAAAAATAGGTGCCGATAGGCATTACAGATATAGGTGCCGATAGGCTTATCAGATATAGTTGCCGATAGGCATTTAAAATAAAAGTGCCGATAGGCATTTCAAATATAGGTCTCGATCGGCATTTCAGATATAAATGCCGAAAGGCATTTCAGATATAGGTGCCGATAGGCATTTCTGATGTGGTTGCCGATAGGCATTTCAAACATAGGTGCTGATAGGCATTTCAGATGTAGTTTTCGATAGGCATTTCAAAAATAGGTGCCGATAGGCATTTCAGATATAGGTGCCGATAGGCACTTCAGATATAAATGCCGATTGGCATTTTAAAAATAGGTGCCGATAGGCATTTCAGATATAGAAGCCGATAGGCATTTCAAATATAGGCGCCGATAGGCATTCCAGATATGGTTGCCGATAGGCATTTCAAATATAGGTGCTGATAGGCATTTCAGATGTAGTTTCCGATAGGCATTTCAAAAATAGGTGAAGATAGGCATTTCAGATATAGGTGCTGATAGGCATTTCAGATATAGTTGCCAATTGGCATTTTAAAAATAGGTGCCGATAGGCATTTCAGATATAGAAGCCGATAGGGATTTCAAATATAGGTGTCGATAGGCATTTCAGATATTGTTGCCGATAAGCATTTCAAATATAGGTGCTGATAGGCATTTCAGATGTAGTTTCCGATAGGCATTTCAAAAATAGGTGCCGATAGGCATTTCAGATATAGGTGCTGATAGGCATTTCAGATATAGTTGCCGATTGGCATTTTAAAAATAGGTGTCGATAGGCATTTCAGATATAGAAGCCGATAGGCATTTCAAATATAGGTGCCGATTTGCATTCCAGATATGGTTGCAGATAGGAATTTCAAATATAGGTGCTGATAGGCATTCCGGATGTAGTTTCCGATAGACATTTCAAAAAATGGTGCCGATAGGCATTTCAGATATAGGTGCCGATAGGCATTTCAGATATAGTTACCGATTAGCATTTTAAAAATAAGTGCCGATAGGCATTTCAGATATAGAAGCCGATAGGTATTTCAAATATAGGTGTCGATAGGCATTTCAGATATAGTTGCCGATAGGCATTTCAAATATAGGTGCTGATAGGCATTTCAGATGTAGTTTCCGATAGGCATTTCAAAAATATGTGCCGATAGGCATTTCAGATATAGGTGCCGATAGGCATTTCAGATATAGTTGCCGATTGGCATTTTTAAAATAGGTGCCGATAGGCATTTCAGATATAGAAGCCGATAGGCATTTCAAATATAGGTGCTGATAGGCATTTTAGATGTTGTTTCCGATAGGCATTTCAAAAATTGATGCCGATAGGCATTTCGGATATAGGTGCCGATAGGCATTTCAGATATAGTTGCCGATTGGCATTTTAAAAACAGGTGCCGATAGGCATTTCAGATATAGAAGCCGATAGGTATTTCAAATATAGGTGTCGATAGGCATTTCAGATATGGTTGCCGATAGGCATTTCAAATATAGGAGCAGATAGGCATTTCAGATGTAGTTTCTGAAAGGCATTTCAAAAATATATGCCGATAGGCATTTCAGATATAGGTGCCGATAGGCATTTCAGATATAGTTGCCGATTGGTATTTTAAAAATAGGTGCCGATAGGCATTTCAGATATAGAAGCCGATAGGGATTTCAAATATAGGTGTCGATAGGCATTTCAGATATTGTTGCCGATAAGCATTTCAAATATAGGTGCTGATAGGCATTTCAGATGTAGTTGCCGATTGGCATTTTAAAAATAGGTGCCGATAGGCATTTTAGATATAGAAGCCGAGAGGTATTTCAAATATAGGTGTGGATAGGCATTTCAGATATGGTTGCCGATAGGCATTTTAAATATTGGTGCTGATAGTCATTTCAGATGTAGTTTCCGATAGGCATTTCAAAAATAGGTTCCGATAGGCATTTCAGATATAGGTGCCGATAGGCATTTCAGATATACTTACCGATTGGCATTTTAAAAATAGGTGCCGATAGGCATTTTAGATATAGAAGCCGATAGGTATTTCAAATATAGGTGTGGATAGGCATTTCAGATATGGTTGCCGATAGGCATTTTAAATATAGGTGCTGATAGTCATTTCAGATGTAATTTTCGATAGGCATTTCAAAAATAGGTTCCGATAGGCATTTTAGCTATAGGTGCCGATAGGCATTTCAGATATACTTAAAGATTGGCATTTCAAAAATAGGTGCCGATAGGCATTTCAGATATAGGTGCCGATAGGCTTATCAGATATAGTTGCCGATAGGCATTTAAAATAAAAGTGCCGATAGGCATTTCAAATATAGGTGTCGATCGGCATTTCAGATATAAATGCCGTAGGGCATTTCAGATATAGGTGCCGATAGGCATTTCTGATGTGGTTGCCGATAGGCATTTCAAATATAAATGCTGATAGGTATTTCAGATGTAGTTTTCGATAGGCATTTCAAAAATAGGTGCTGAAAGGCATTTGAGATATAGGTGCCGATAGGCACTTCAGATAAAGTTGCCGATTGGCATTTTAAAAATAGGTGCCGATAGGCATTTTAGATATATAAGCCGATAGGCATTTCAAATATAGGCGCCGATAGGCATTCCAGATATGGTTGCCGATAGGCATTTCAAATATAGGTACTGATAGGCATTTCAGATGTAGTTTCCGATAGGCATTTCAAAAATAGGTGCCGATAGGCATTTCAGATATAGGTGCCAATAGGCATTTCAGATATAGTTGCCGATTGGCATTTTAAAAATAGGTGTCGATAGGCTTTTCAGATAAAGAAGCCGATAGGGATTTCAAATATAGGTGTCGATAGGCATTTCAGATATGGTTGCCGATAAGCATTTCAAATATAGGTGCTGATAGGCATTTCAGATGTAGTTTTCGATAGGCATTTCAAAAATAGGTGCCGATAGGCATTTCAGATATAGGTGCCGATAGGCATTTCAGATATAGTTGCCGATTGGCATTTTAAAAATAGGTGCCGATAGGCATTTCAGATATAGAAGCCGATAGGCATTTCAAATATAGGTGCCGATAGGCATTCCAGATATGGTTGCCGATTGGCATTTTAAAAACAGGTGCCGATAGGCATTTCAGATATAGAAGCCGATAGGTATTTCAAATATAGGTGTCGATAGGCATTTCAGATATGGTTGCCTATAGGCATTTCAAATATAGGAGCAGATAGGCATTTCAGATGTAGTTTCCGAAAGGCATTTCAAAAATATATGCCGATAGGCATTTCAGATATAGGTGCCGATAGGCATTTCAGATATAGTTGCCGATTGGCATTTTAAAAACAGGTGCCGATAGGCATTTCAGATATAGAAGCCGATAGGTATTTCAAATATAGGTGTCGATAGGCATTTCAGATATGGTTGCCTATAGGCATTTCAAATATAGGAGCAGATAGGCATTTCAGATGTAGTTTCCGAAAGGCATTTCAAAAATATATGCCGATAGGCATTTCAGATATAGGTGCCGATAGGCATTTCAGATATAGTTGCTGATTGGTATTTTAAAAATAGGTGCCGATAGGCATTTCAGATATAGAAGCCGATAGGCATTTCAAATATAGTTGCTGATAGGCATTCCAGATATGGTTGCCGATAGGCATATCAAATATAAGCGCTGATAATCATTTCAGATGTAGTTTCCGATAGGCATTTCAAAAATAGGTACCGATAGGCATTTCAGATATAGGTGCCGATAGGCATTTCAGATATAGTTGCCGATTGGCATTTTAAAAATAGGTGCCGATAGGCATTTCAGATATAGAAGCCGAT